>BMAO01025700.1:0-29848 GCA_019973975.1 Trichonephila clavata
AAGGAGGCAAGTCGTCTCCCAGTTGAAAGGGGAGTGGGCCTAACAGTAGGACCTAAACGTTTTCAAAAAACTACAAGGGCTAGTATAAAAGCGGAACATAGGAAAGGGAAAGAAATTTACACGTGCTATGCAGATGTCGGAGATAAATCAACAATGCGTTTGATTCCTCCCAATTCAAAGGGTATTGATAAGAATTGGTTAGGAGCTGGTAAAATGGCAAGTTCAGAATTTAATTACGAGATAGATTTACCCAGAAAAAGGGATCGTAGTGCAATTTATCGTGTAAATTTAGTAAAACTGTATCGTAGGAGGCCGGAATCTGTAAATTTTGTTACAGAAAATAGCTCGGAGGGAATAGGGAAAGAAACCGAATTCCCCTATCCGGCAAAGCTATTTATGGATGTTAACTTTCGGGGTGTATTATGGGAAAGTCAACTGCACTTTAAATTACCGCCTGATATAATTAACTATTTACGAATGGTCGTTGATAGAAATAAAGAAAGGTTTCCTCCAGATCCCGGGACGATTTCTTTAATGCAGAGGAATGAACAGTTAAGTAGAGGAAAACCGTTTAAAATTAAAACTTTTTGGATAAACCTGAGATTGATTAATACTCTGGGAGAGGAGTTTGGGTATCCTAGGGATGTGACTGTAATCGAGATGGGGCAGTTCAATCGTACATTGTCCGCTGTTAAGTTTAGAGAAGTGAATCGATACTCGTACCCGTATACTAAGTATAGGCGTTTGAACCAGGTGACGCGAGCCAAGATTCATCCTTTGTTAAAAAGAGAAGGTTTTGTAGAGAAGAAAAGCGCGGCCTCGTGGGTCATGGTACTGGATTTGTGGAAGTGGTACTTTCGTCGTTCACTCATGATGAGATATCAGAAGTATGCCGCATTCGTAATGCTATTTGGCATTTACATTAGAAAAAGGAGGTTTAAGATCGTATGCGCATCTTCTTATGGATGTGAATTAACTACTCAGGTTTTGGGACGGTTACCGCAGTTTGCTTTACGTCGATTGGTTGATATAGACATCTTGGCGCAAATTTGGAAAAATCGTGTAAAGCAAACAGACTTGGTATTAGAAGGGTTGAGGAGTGTGAGATCGGAATTCATACCGACCAAAGGTAAATTAGAGCAGTGGCAAAGTTTCTTACGTGTACATAATAGAGATGTAGTGAGTTCATTTCGTGAGCTGAGGAAGTACGAGGTTAATTGTATTTTTAATGGTAGTGCCAAAATTACAACTTTACCCAACGTTGTAGTGGGAAAGATAATGAATTGCGGAATAACTTGTTATAAATATTGTGAGAAAGTGTGCAAAGTGCTAAGATGGAAATTTATCTTTAAATTAATGTTGTTTAGCCCAAATAATTCCAAATGTTTGTATTTACAGTTTTTTTTATGTAATTTTATAAAAATCATTTACTTTAATTAAAGAAAGTTACATGAAAATGTCATTGGATTAAAAAGACTGGAATAAGCAGTCATTTAAAAATTTCCTATTAATTAATTTTACCTTTTTATTGTATTTTTGTGTCTATATTACTGTAACGTGTGTATATGGTGGAAACAAAAATTTATGTGTTACTGAAAATCTTTTGTGTCTCTCAGCCAAGTGTAAGCACATAGATGTCTAGTACAGTAGTTACGTGTGATTTAACGTATAGTAATATCAGTAAAATGTTAAGATTTAACTTATTCACTTAAAACTCAAGTTTTTTTAAAGATGAGATGTAACATTAAGAAAAGAATCCAAGATTAGAACTTTAAGTCTTTATTGTAAAGTGTATAAAATGTTATGGAATTTTGGATTTACTTATTATCATATTTTTGAGTGTTTTGTTATTGGATTGCTGTCCTGGTTGATCTCATTGTCAAGACATTCTTTTTTTTGAGTCAGTCATAAAAACGGATCCGAACTTGGACCAGAGCAGTCCAGTGAAATGGACGTTTTCAGGGGGAAGGAGTTGTGACGTCGTCACAATGGAGAAAGCGCCTCTATTCATAAACATTTCCACAGCCGGGGAACACGTGTCTTTGGTGGTATTGTGTTGTATCAGACAGCTGGACCGTCGGCGACGGTGTGTCTGGCGGACACTATGGGCCAGGCATCGCTGCATTATTTTCTATTCATGGGCAGTGATTGTACGTCTTGAATGCTGGCGCCACTGCAGGCGGCGGCGAGGTGTTTGAAGTGCCAGATGTCAGCCGGGCCCTTGTCGCCGGGAACCTTTGAGAGGGACCGGACTTTTGTCATCTCTGCACGAATGGATGACGTGCAAGACCGTTGGTGCCGGGTGCAAAACCCTGAGGTCGGCCATTGGGGATTGATGAGGGGCGTGGAGTGAACCCGCCCCTAGAGTTTAAAAGAGTGGACTTCGGAAAGAGAGGGAGGACCTCTGATAGACTACCACGAGAGATTCCCGTAACTGAACCCTGCGGACTGAGGAAGAGACCCCGGACAGACTCGAACTAGGCATTCTTTAATAATTAGCTTAGCGTACATTTTCAATCTTGTGCTACGACGTTACAGTCCCTAATATTTTCCTTGAGACAATTGATGGTACTTAAAAAACTTTATAGATGACCGCCCTTCCTTTGTAAGCCCATTACAACCAAATTTATAAAATCTGAGAAGTCCTAAGCTTTCGTATGCATTCTAAGGGGGGGGGGATTTCTTAGTGCTCACATGTTAAAAAAAATTGCATCGATATTTATATACGAAATGTTCCCTTAAACTTTTTGCTAGATATAATTTAACAGATATAATTTATAAATTTTGTATAACATATTCTTTACGGTTCAGTTTTATTAATTTAAATGTTTGAATTTTACTATTGCAAAGAATTTTATGTGTGCTTCAGCATTGGTTTTTAAGAACTTTTATGTAAGATTTTGCATCTTTAATCTATACAAATAAATAAAATTGAAGTGTCTGTTTGTAATTTCAAATTAGCAGCTTTTTACTTAATGCACTAAAAGTATATACGGTACTCATAAAAAAAACCCAATTTTTAAAATTTTTGTCTGTCTGTCTGTCTGTCTGTCTGTCTGTCTGTTTGTTCCGGCTAATCTCGGAAACGGCTGGTGCGATTTTAAAAATTCTTTCACTAATGGAAAGCTACATTAACGGGGAGTAACATAGGCTATATTTTATTCCCGTATTCCTACGGGAACGGAAACTATACGGGTGAAGGTGAAACTGAATGCCAAGATGAACGCCAAATTGAACGCCAAGCTGAGCTAATGAAGTTGTTTTGGTTACTGGCGACCGCGCGTGAGCGCGATGCTCTTCATGAGACATAATAGTGTTACGCGCACATGATAATACGCTGACACGTGCCATAATTTTTTTTTATGATAGTTATCTCACTGTTCAGTTAAGTAGAGCATCGGCTGTTTCGGATGCACTTTTAAAAATAATAAATCAAGGCTTCATAAGCAAAAAGCAATGCAAGAAACAAAAAATTGATAAGTTTTACGGTTAGTTTGAATCCTTTCTTTTTTTTTATTTACATTTTTAGTCACATTTCAACACTAGTTATTATAATCCCAATCTATATCTATACAAATAAATAAAATTGAAGCGTATGTTTGTAATTTCAAATTAGCAGCAATTGTTTGAGGGGGCGAAGGTTTAAGGGGCGTTAGAAATTCCGATTTTTAAGTTATTAGACGTACAGTCTTGAAACTTAGTAAGTAGATTCCTCTCATAGGGTAGAGATACGCTACAAAATGGGTTTCGTGAAAATTGCCCTCAAGTGGCGTTGCGGGACTTAAGGGGCGTTATAGATAATTATATATTCATTTTAAAACTATTAGACGCACAGTCTTTATATTTGATAAGTAGATTTCTTTTATAGAGTAGAGATCAGCTATAAGAAGGTTTTGTGAAAACAGACCTCTAAATGGCGTTGCGGGGGATTTAGTGGCGTAATAGATAAATATTTTCGTTTTTAAACTACTTCACCTCCCTGCTTGAAAATTGGTAGGAATGTTTCTTTCATGGAGTAAATATCCGCTACAAAACAGGTTTGGGAAAAATTGACCCCCAAGGGGTGTTAAGGGGTGTTAAGGGCAGATATAAATAATTATTTCTATTTTTAAACTATTAAACGCACAGTTTGAAATTTGGTGAGCAGATTCCTCTCATAGGATAGAGATACACTACAAAATGTGTTTTGTGAAAATCGACCCCTAGGCCGCGTTGCGGGGGTTCAAGGGGCGTTATTGATATATATATATATTTTGCATTTTTAATTTATTGGACGAACAGTCTTCAAATTTTGCTAAGCAGATTCCTTTCATAGTGTGCAATTCCCCTACAAAATTGGTTTTGTAAAAACAGAACCCAGAAGTGGCGTTGCGGGGGCTCAAGTGGCGTTATAGATAATTATCCCCATTTTTAAACTATTAGACGTACAGTCTTGAAATTTGATATGCAGATTCCTTTCGTAAAGTAAAGAACCGCTACAAAATGGGTTTCGCGAATATGAACTACCAAGTTTAATTTCGGGAGATTAAGAGGCGTAATTGATAAATATTTCCATTTTAAACTATTTGATCATCCTGCTTTAAAATTGGTAGGCATGTTCCTTTCATGGAATAGAGTTCCTCTAACAAAGAGTAAAACGAAAATTGACCCCCAAGGAGGGTTGCGAGGGGTCAAGAGGAGTTACAGAAAAAATTCCTGTTTTTAATTGTTAGACCCATATACTTGAAATTTGTTAAGCATGTTTCTTTTGTTGAATAGGGATCCACTAAGAATGTATTTTAAGCAAATCAAGTTCTGGGGGGGGTGCAGGGGGTTACTTGGACGTATTGACAAAAAAATTACTTTTTTCGAGTTACAAGGACTATAATATTGAAATTTGGTTTGCATTTTTCTTTTGTTGAGTTGAAATCCGCTAAGAGCGGTTATTTTGGAAAACGGCTCTCAACGGGATTACGGGGATATTGATAGTAAAACTTTTGTTTTTTTTCTGTTAGATTTAGACTTGAAATTTGGCTTGCATGTTCAATTTACGGAGTAGAGATCCACCGAAAATTGGTTTTGCGGGAATCCACATGGTTTTTGGGTTACGAAAGAGCAAACATCATTCTATGCTTCAATTTTAGAGATTTTTAGAAAACACAAATTAGATGAGTTCTGCCCCCTTTTTTTATCAACAGGCGACAGTTACAGGTATAAGTATATTTTTCAATACAATCGAATTCTTCATGCAGGACTTATATATCAATAATTTATACATATATATAAGCAGTAAAAATTTATAAAACATCATGAAATTCCCAGCGAAGCGGGCGGGTAACAGCTAGTTTCTAAATAAAACATAAAATTTGTACTTTTAAAATCTTTTAATTACATTTTTCGAAAATAAGATATAAATATTTGTCATGCATAACACTGTTTGGAGCTTCTTCATTTTACAAATTTCTGTGTGCATGTGAATATTTGGTACATATGATTTTGATTGTATTGCGATTCACGATTACTTGTAACAAAATGAAGGGGAAATTTTTGAAGCTAATTTTTGAAATTGCATATGAAGCTTTATTTTTCTGTAAAGTACAAACTTTAAAGCATCAAAGAAAATTTTGGTACGGAATTATTCAATTTTTTTCAATAGGAAAAAGTGTGAACACAAAAAGAATAAAAACTGATTAGCTTTCTTTCTTTTTCACTAGATAACTTTTGAAGGATGTACATTATAGTTCTACATTCTTTTATAAAATTGAAAACGGAAAAATGCTTATGTATTCTGAAAAAAACCTAAAATTTTAAATTTATCTTCTATTCAAGTATTTCTTAAAATTAAAGACAAATTTAAACAATGAGAGAAAATCCTTCCTTTCCTTTGTGTATATGGTGTTGCGAATTTTACTTATTGAAAATTTATGTTATTTTTCAATTTTTTTCGTTTTTCCGTGTCTTGAAAATAAGCTTCAGGTTCCATAGAAAATGCATCTTTAACTTACACAGAAAGCTATTTCTTCTTGATAATTTTTTTAATAACAGTATTATTCATAATAAGCTATTTTCCTGTTTGAGTATTTCGCCACCACTCGTATCTGTAGTATCTTATGTAATTTTGTCCCACTCCTCTGTTCTTTTGCAGGTTGTTTTTTTAAAAATAATTATAATAATATTGTATCATTTTCATTCTTATTTTTTGTATCGTTTTCTATCTATCCCATGTTAAATCGAACCTGGTTAATCTCTCTCACTAAAGTTTACTCAGGAAAACTCATACAGATACATATAAGTAGTATGTAGCTTTACTTTCCTCTGTTCTGCGTGAGTGAATTTTAACATCACCCTGTTCAGTTACACGAGGGATTTTAGCGACGAACCTCGTAATTTTGAACCATGGTCAAGTGACGAAGACGACGCCCGAGCTGGCATCCCCTCTCCTAACTACCACACCACACCAACGGGAGGAGATTTGAGCAGTCGACAGATTTGACATCCATCGCACCACTACACGGCGGGTCTTCAGTGGTACTGGGCTCGAACTCATGACATGCCAGCCACGAGTCTGATACCTTGACCACTAGGCTAACAGTGCCACTTCCTATGTTCTGCAGAGCATAATAAAGGGCTGATTTTAAAGTAGCTTTGTATATTTAAAATACTAATATATTTTTACTTGATAAAGCCCAATCAAAATAGGACCCTCGGTTTTTGTTTTTTTGTTGCACTAGGGCCTTTGGTTACCTAGTTACGCCCCTTATATAACTCTAGATTAAATAAAAAAAAATTAATAGTGTATTTCCAATCCGAATAGTCTGGAGAGTAAAATGTCAACTCAGGTGTCATCCTCCTCAATTCACCGCGATTTAAAATTGCGAAGTTCGTCCCCACTATACCCCTCACATTGTATCGCCCAACGAAATTCAATCAGAAATTAACGAAAAATCTATTTGTTTACTCTCTTTTATTATAGTAGAAGTTTCTGTTCACATATATATTTTTTTTTATTTCAGAGAGCGCAATTACTGTTGGATATTGATTAGGTTTCCTTTCAAACGTTTCTAGCATTCTGTATTAATTTTTTAAAATATGTTTCAAAAATAGATTTTTACAATGTATAGAGGTACTATCCCTCCTTACGTTCTTTAAAAAAATTTATATTTTTGGGGAAAAAAATTAAAAATTTTAAAAACAATGAGTTAAATCAATGATTTTCACAGATTCATTTTTTAAGTTACAACGTAAAAAGGAATCAGTAAAAAAGTAAACGAAAAATATTCATATTTCTTAGAAAATTTAAAATATGTATATGTGTTCTACTTCTATGGTCATTTTGCTTTGACCTTTTTTATCTCGCTATAATCTTAAATAAAGTTATCACACACCGTCGAATAGTTATAAAAATAGACTTCTAAAATAGAAGCATGACTCTTCGATATTTTTCTTTTAATTATATCTTCATTAAATTTCTCACAAATTCCGAGAAATACTTAATAAAAGTGTAATAATGATAATGTTTGATGTACAGCATAGTGAGATACATAATAGCAATTATTTTCCAGTATTTATTAAAATGTCTATTTTTATGTTATTACCTACTTTACAAAAACTCACAAAAAATTATTAATCCAGTTACATTTAAACTATTTTGCGTTCTAATAAAGATAAAGCGTTAAAAATATCTAGCCAAAATAATAAATCAGGAAAAAAGAAAAAATTTTCCCAGGTTTTCATAATAAGCAGATTGTCCTGTTCCTCTTCAAAGAGTTGTAAAATAGCCCCCCCCCCCCGTGTGAAACATGAGATGGGTCAATTACAAAGGAAAGTATTGCATTCACCATCTAAGATAGGAGATAAAAGACCTGACTGGCTAGGCGCTCCTATAGAAAACTTCCCTGTAAAAGGAAAGTATTTAGGGAGTGGAGACAAACTAACATTTCTTCCCCCCCCCTAGGAGTGTCCATTTATTAATCATACTGTATGACCACACTTTCCTCTCTTTCATAGCAATTCTCCAAATTAAATATCAGAAAAATTAATTTGAATAGAGGCATGATAGAAAAATCAAAAGTATGAAAAAACATTCACTTTGAAATAATGGGGTATAGTGAAAGAAAAAAACGAACAACAAATTAAATTTACATTCAACCATTATTTTAATTAAATTCTTTTTGTTTTTAATAGAAAGGACTGAGAATTATTGGAGTAATTCAATATCATTCATTTTCAGTTTTCATGTCCTTAATTTAATGTTACTGAGTTACACACAGCAAAGATTTTGCCACTTTCTTCTAGTAAACTAAGGTGGAGTGATTTTTCCCTTTTGTGAGCATAATTTGTCCAGGCACAGAATGTTCAATAATACATTAAATTTGAAATAGTATATGGCTGTGGAAATTATCTAAAATCTGAACTTTTGAATAACTTCAACAATAAGTTTTAAAATTTTAATTAATCATGAATTGCACACAATTTATTAAAATGCTTTTAAAATTTCAGAAATATAATCCCTGGTTAGAGTTGGAAAGATAGTAGTGTTTTGAAAAAGAAATTTAAAAACTGAATTCATATCTGCTTAAATAAAATAAAAGAAACTGAATACAAAGAAGTATAACATTTCAGTCAACACTGAAATTCTAAAAATCACAGCTTCCTGTTGTGAATGTGTGGAACTTAGGAGAATGAAATGTTATCTGATTAAATCCTCCACATAAAAAGTATACAAAGATAGCATGTCAAGTTATTGAGATTTTATACATATATTGACAGAAATTTTATACATATGAAACAATTTTTTACAAATACTTCCTCACTAAATTATATATATATTGACATAAGAAATAGTTAAGAGGAATAGTGAGCAAATATTATTCCTTCCTATCAAAAATGCCTTTTCAAAATGAATAGCTGCTTCAATATATTAAGATGGCAAAGATTTTGAAGTTCAAAATGTAATATATATATAGATTTTTTTTTACAAATAAATTATTTTATTATAGTTATACTGTGGTGAGGTAGTATGTTGGTCAAGAAATATTTATACCAAAATAAACAATTTTTGTTTTATTTTTTAATAATGATGTTTTTAATACTTATATAAAAAACAAATTAAAATTCAGTATTCATTTTTTTTAAAAATAATAAATCTGCAACCCTTCTTAATTATTTTGAAGTACCTTCATATTTCTCAAAAGCATGAATATTTTTCAGAGCATCTTTTTCTATTATGATCTTATTTAAGTCAGGGCAGTTTTGTTACAAAAAGCTGCTGAATTGTTCATGGTGCTAAATACTGGCTAAGTTGCAGCCTTAGTGCCAGGAAGAAAAAATGGGGAACACTTTTAAACATTTGAAAAATTATAACTTCAGGTTCTTATTAAAATATGCAGTTATATTTTCATCTACCTCTGAAATTGGCACATCTTATTGGACTAAGTGAAGGCATTTCTGGACAGTGTAGCATTGATAATTAAAAAAATATATGCAATAAATTTAGGACTAAAACTGAGTAGTGAAAAATTGAAGCAAGCACTGAACAGTAACGGGAAATTTGGGATAATGTACAATCAAGTTCAAAGGAAATTATTAAAGGAATTAAACATGAGAAAGAAAAAATGTATTAATCTTTCTTTTTAACAACCCCCAATTAAAAAAAAAAAAGGAGGAAGAAAAACTTATACATTTTTCTTCATTAAAGTAAAATTTTCAGGAAAAATCAATCTCATTTTTTAAAACAAATATTTAATTTGTATATCTCAATACATCAATTTCAAATTTTTATTTCAAGAAATTATAATTCAATGAAAGAAAACAGCCACTGTCATGTAATAATATATTCCTAAATCTTATTTTTTTTTAAAAAGAATTCTGTATGAAAAATTTTTTTTTTTCAAAACCTATAACAAAACCTTGTTTTCACTGGAATATGTGTTCCAAGCAAAATATACATTAAGGTATTTTGAAAATTTAGCATTATTTTCCTGCCATTAATAATTAATTTTGAAGTACTGAAAACTTATTTTAAAATTATCTCTACTCAATATAGCTAAAAAAAATAATAATACTGTTTCATAAAATTTACTTTAAAATTTTTTTTAAGAAAAAGTACATCAATACTACTGATGATTGAAATGATTATAATACTATACTTTTTAATAATTTTTTAAAAATGCTTTCAGTTTTATTTTACAGAATTTTAAGTTTAATCACGTTTTAAGCATAGCTGAAATATGAATCTTATTGTGAACAATGTTTATAATGAATTTTGAGCAAAGTAAGAACAGAACTGAAAAATAAATTATCCCCTTTATATATTAGCTAAATCACAATATAAACATAATTTTGGACTGTTTTTTAACTGAAAAATTATATGGAATTGAAGTCAATTTTTGTTTAGCATAAGCTGAAAATAATTTTAATTCTAAACAGTATTTAAAAGGCAATGCATGTAATTCCTACCATTTTATAACAGTCAATATGATATAGATAAATATAAAACACAATTTTCTTCTTTTATCATTAATACATACATATAATTATTATATTATATATATATATCAATATTTTTCTAGTTATGTTTCTTAGAATCTGTTTTCTATCATTTAGCTTTGTGGGTAGTATAATTTTGTCTTATTATTTTTTTTTCATTTTATTATACTATATATAATATAAGAATTGCTCTAAATGAAAATATGATTTAATTTCAGCTGCAAAAGTTAAGAGGATTTTGTAACAATAATCCTCAAGTGTCTGTTTAGAAAAAAATTGCTAAACCTGATTCAAATGTTATAAGGATTAATAAAATTCACTAAAAATTGCAAATAATCAAAAATATATCAAAAAACTAAAATATTTTACTCTTCTATTTTAAGTCTACAATATAGTTACAGTTCTACATTTGTTTTTCCAGTTTCATTTAATATTTTTAAAAATTTAATCTTAATTTTTATTTTATAAACATACCATATTTCTAATGTGTGAACTTGTATACAACAAATAAACAATGAAAACATATTTATATCTTAAAATTCAAACAAAAATTGAAAAAACATTGAAATTGTTCAGTAGTAAAGTTATAAACAATAAACGCACAATATTTATAATAGGTTATTAGATTCACACATACTGAAACACACACTCAACACAGCATATTTAAGAAATACAATACATTGCACTTTTTTATTGTAATTAATTTGAAAGTAGCCAATAATTCATAACGAGCCAAATATAGCAACCCCAAAACAGAGAAATTTGAATTCCAACTCTGTAAAAAATAGGAATAGGTGCTGCCAACGAAATCGCGCATTACCCGTCCGGCCTTGTTTGTTCCTTTTATCTATCAGACTTGAGAAGGAGGGTAGGAACAACAGTTTTAGCTGGAGTGTTTCCTTGTCGCTTTTCTCTCATGGGGGATAAAGGGGGTTCAAGGCCGAAGTTCGTTCTCCGGAGGGGAGTAGAAGGCAGTCAGATTTCTTAACGACTGTAAAATGATTCGCTTTATGAGTGCTGCATATTTTTCCTTTCAGAGGCCTTAGATGAGAAATAAATCGATTTTAATGCTATCGCTCTATGTGTCCCTGTAAGATTTAACGATATTTCAATAACTAAACCTACTTCCAAAATTGAAATTAACATATTTCGAATATCGATGTAAAATTTGAAATAGAATTGGCGTATATACAATGGAAGATATTAAAATAAATGTGTTCCTCAATCCACAGTTTTCTAAAAGAAGATAATAAACATTATATCCATGTCAGAAACTTGGAATATAATTTAAAATTTATTTTATTATTGTTAAAGACAAGATATATTATATCAACAGAAATTTTACAAAGTGAAAATGTTCAAAAAATAATGTTTACCAAATCACTTTTCTCCTTTCAAACAAAAATGGATGTTTTAATCAACGTCGGATTAAGATTTGTTCCTTGGCCATAGATAATATTTAGAAACTGTTAACATTAGATTTTGATTTGTTGGTAAATCATAGCGTTTAAAAAAATGATGAATAGCATTTTGTTAGTTTCAGAACTTAAAACGTGAATAAGTAATAAACAATATCAAAACACACATATCACATTCGATTCTGTCATATAATATCAAGGAACTAAAATAGCGTTAAGTTTTATGGATACGGTACAAAAATTAGTAAAACTAATAAAAGAGACTATAATTAACTTTGAAACAATCATGTATTTCTCTTAATTTGTAAGAAATTAAAATTTGCTGAAATTTATTACAGTTAAAATTAAATAGTATATTTTTCACCTATTCAGGAAAAGTTTATGACAGTTGAATTCCTCTTTCTTTGTTTTTGTTTCATGTAATAATTTATACTTGCTGAATTTCACATGATGAACCTTTGATCAAATCAAGATTTGAGCCTCGATGCACCTAATAATCAGAATATAATATCGACTAAAAAATCAAAGCTATATAAAATATTTTAATAGAAAATAGAAAATCGGCTAATTAAGTAGAATTATTCCTCATAATACAGATTTTTATATCTACGATTATATAACAGAAACCTATTATGAAATGCAGTTTTTTTAATCTAAAAGAAAGTTGAAAAATGAAAATGACTAATTTTCATTAGATAATTAAGTATTACAAAAAGGAATTGATTTCTATTGAATAAATGGCTTGATATAAAAATACGAAATTATATTAGATTTTAATTGCATGACTTTTTACAAAAAAATTTATTTCGTATTTTTTTTCACTAAAAATTTAGAAATATGCATTGCTTTTTATTTTAATTTTTATGTTTGCACTAGAATTGATATTTGGGTTATGGAAGTCTAGTGATGTGATCAAAAACAGCGGGCTTCCAATCGTGTCAGTTTTGATTTCATCGAAGATAGTTTGTGACGGGTGCTTACGCGTTTCACTAACCTTCTCTCGCATTCTTTAAATGTTTTATTTATTTCAACCAATCTCCACCGAGAGCCAAAAGTGTGATTTATGCAAATAAGATATTTTATAAGTTCAGGTTTAGCAAGTTCAAAAATGATATAAAAGGGGGAAATGAAATGAAAAGGAAGGAATTGAGAGAGTAGTTTTTCTAGTGGAAATATAGTCGTCGGGAGTAAAGTCTATTGAAAAGTATACATAAAATCAGTTCGGGATAGAACTGAGAGATAGCTGAGATTGATGTCGCTCATTAAAGCAATCTAGATATTGAAGAAGTAGTTAGAAGAACCTGCCATAACAAAAGGTATCAGGTTAGTTTGATTTCACAATTTAAGTATAAGTGTGTAGCTTAATTGTATGCGTTGACCGCCGTAGATTCAGTTAAGATTCCGTCGTTCATAATTATTGAATTCTTCTCATACTCCACTGTGTTTTATTGTTCTTAAAATTTGAATAGTATTTGTGTAATTTCTCAATTAAGAAAAGTTAATAAATAAGATTGATTTATTAAATAAGTAGTAATTCATTATGAATTCAACACATTCAGATTTAGATAATACACGAAGGGGAGTTAATAATCTTAGAGGTAGTGATAGACTACGACAAGTTTATATCAAATATGTGAAGTATACTCGTATAATATATACGAGCTCTGGTATCATCCTTGTTTCTAAACTACAGGTCAGAATTACGAGATGTATCGCTTATATAAATAAAAATTCATATTTGAAAGTGATTTTGAGCCAGTCACACTATATTTTGTTTTTTTTTAGTTTCTTGAGGTAATGTCATCTTTAGAAAATAGATAATGCATGCAAAAACGATAATTCAAGGAATAAATTTTTAAAAATCGCTTCTATTGAATAATTGCTATGGTAAACTAAGGCTTCTATTTGTACATTTCTGTTTTATAAATTAATACAGAGCATATTATACAGAAGTTATCAATATAATCGTAGCCCAGTGGCCGAGTGGCAGTGCATCACGTTTCAGCGACACAGGTCCGGGGCTCAAATCCTGGGCTGACAAGGTAGACACGACTTTCATCCCTTCAGTGGGTCGATAAATGAGTACCAAGCTTGCACGAGAATTTAACACTGGGGGTTTTGCGTCAGACTAACCACCGGAACGGAACATCTACTCATGCACCTCAGTGCCCAAGACCAGAAAAACTAATACGGGCACCATAGGCCTTGGCTCTCATGGGCTATTGCGCCTTTGATTTGAGTTATCAATACAAGCCTTTATTATGCAAACTATTACAAACAAATTCAGGTGTTTTATATTATGCAATCAATCATATCGAAAAATTTTTAATGAACAAAATTCTGAGATCATAAAGAACATGAATATCTTTATAAAATGTACTTAATGTATCTTGAAAATAATAAATTCGCTTTCATTTTTTGTCATTCAATATATTAATAATCATAACATTCACCGCGGTCTATTGATGTAAGCTCTAAATTATTTCGCAGCATCTTTTGCAATACAACGCGAAATTCTAATTCAATAAATTAATTCCACTTCTTTAATACCTAAATCCTACAAAGAGGTATTTCTTAATTAGTTAAACAATTTCAAAAAGTACTTAAAAGCTTTAACGTGACTCTGTTCTCTTTTTCTAGCTCTCTCTCTAAGCCCATTACCTGTATTTTTTCACTCCTGAAGATGAGTTTAAAACTAACTAGGTTAAAAAAATTTGTGATATTTAAATACATTTTTCGGCAAAGAGTGAAAGTAATAACTAGAGGGAAAACGAACAAATGAGAAAGAGAACGTCTCTACCAGCACCTATATCACATTAAATAGTAAATATGTTTCTTTCAAATATTATGTTGTTGAAAAAATCCTTCTTCTATCATTGCATATCGTTTATTTTTTAAAAATTTTACTGACAAAAGAAACATATTTATTTCACTATTCTGGATATTATTACTCTTCAGTCCTTAAATAGTCGTCTCGTTTTCTGTGAAACTAAACTTTCCTCAATTTAAAGGTGTCATTTTTATATAAAACATTAAGTAATTGTATCGTTAAAGAATGGAAGTATCTAAAATTTTCCTTGTACAAAACTATTTAGTTAAAATAAATGCAAGGTTGAATTATATATAATTAATACTTATTTAATATGGCACGTTACAGGGAGCGATAAGGTCTCACTCTCTCTACATATATTGTGTATACATCTTGGAGGTAAAATTTGTATTTTGCTTACATCGTTTTAGAATTTAATGCTAATAAATTTTTTAAGTTAATTTAAGGATTGGTTTAATTAAGTAAACATTCTGATACCGAAAACATTCCATTTATTATTTGATTTATAATTGCTATATTAAAAACAATACAAATTTCTAACCATTTGTTAAGTGGAATAATTATGTAAAATAAAATTTTTGGTAAGTTTAATAAAATTTATATGAAATTTTAAAAAATTTGATACAATTTGGTATGCTCAAATCAGTCAATTTATTTTCCATCGAAAGAAATCTTTTTTTAAATAAAGTTTAGTTTTTTTTTAATTCTTTAAAATCTGTCGCTTCCATTTTCTACTTTCTTTTATCAGTTCGTGACAGATTTCTCCACAGTACAGACCTACTTATAAAAATTTATATTCTAAAAGAAAATTCTAAGTAGTATTTAGTTTTCGCGTCTATTTTTACTTCGTATTACGTATTTCTACAATTTTTATCTTTTTTAATGGATCGCAGTCTATAGAAGATTAATCATGGGTTCGAATCCTGGTTTTACCAAGAATCCACTTTGTGAAATTCTGCAAGCGTGACTTAATATAAGAAACGGGATTTCAAATTTCTTGAATGATGTTGTGTGGTAGTTAATAAAATACAAATTAAACGTCCCAGCTGAGGTGTGATTCCATATAAATTTGAAGCATGCAGCCAAAAGAACCCATGTTCTTAAATTTCAATGTTAAATTAAGTTATAAAATTAGTTGTCCATTTTTGTTGTTTTTTAATTAATAACACTATTTGATTACTATTATTTAAAATTTAATTTTTAGGTTTAAGAAATGTTGAATAATTTTTAGCGATGCAATGAATATGGGACAATTTTCTTCCAAAAGTCATTCAATAGCTAATCCATCTAACATGTATATTTTTCATCTTTCGTGCGCAACGCTTCTATTAAATTCAATTATTAAAAAGCTTTAACTTTATTTAAGCACATTTGCTATTTCAAATGTTTTAATATCAGAGCATATTTTACTATTAAACTTCGTCAAACTATATACAAATAATAGAAACATTTTATATTCTTAATTTTTCAATACTTTGATTGCTTTTATAACATTATAAATTTTTTGAAAATTATGTAAGTGATTAGGTAAATAGCTTTTAAGTGTGTTTCTTAATTGGCTAAATTGAGCAAATTATATGCGCTGATCATTACTTGAACTTTATTTTAGATGTGTTTTCAAGAACTGACTTTTTTTTTACCTTTCAAAATTATTTTATTTTCTCATAAGGATAAGAGTATTAAAAATTTAAATGACTACATTTGATTTTTTTTTTTGCTTTTTGTGAAATTTAAAATGTTGTGGCTTTTCTAAGTAGCACATAGTTTATAAAAAAAGAAATACAAACTTCGTAAATTTTTTTAATTGGTATGAAAATTAAAGCATTTCGTTTCAATTGTAATAAATATAGAAAAAATATAGATTTCATTGGTTGTTAACAGAGGACTTTTTTTAACAAGTGAAACAAATTCAGTTGATCAGTTCAAATACTAGCCGTTATGCCCCGCGCGCGGATAGTATTTTTATATAATTAATCACTGAACAAAACTCATAATATTTCATATTTCGTACTTGTTGAAGATATTTAATTAAAACTGTAGATCTCTTACAATAAAATGACTGGTAAAAAAAAAAGACTTCTAAACTGATGATTCTCAGACAAGAAGTGAACTATAGTAGCGAAGCAGCAAAAATAAAAGAAAAAGAAATTCTCAGTATTACTTGAAGGATAGTTTTCAAGTATTTGAAACACTCCCCAATTCTTGACAAAAGGAATTCCCTATTCTTGACACTCCCCTTTTTTTAAATCTTTTGGACCATGCCGCAAAAACAGTACTATAGATTTGTTGACCTCAAAACGGTGTCTTTCTAAACATGAAAGATCAGAAGAATTTTTATCTTTAGTTTTATACAAAAAAAAAAAAAAGAAAAAAAAAAAGGGATGTTCATATTTGCAAATGTTTCAAATCACAATATTTTTCTTCGTTCTCAATTATTATGAACGGAAATTTTTTTTTTAAAGTTCACTCACACACACATTTTCATTGAAAAGAATTTTTGCATCTTATATGTTGTTTAGGGGGAAAAATCATTTAATTATTTTACACACATGTATATAGAAGTGTTTTACTAAATGAAACAAAAGAGCTTTAATAAATTTCCCTTAACTGGATACAATAAAAAAAAAGATCATGTAGAATTTTAAGGAATAAAGAAATTTCAAAAAGGCACTAGCAAACCTCTAAAATTCTTTGTTCTAAATTGCGTTAGTTTGTTTTATAAATAAATGTTAAAATTTTGATATCTTAATTCAAGATAAATATATTTATATCGATGATTGTCAATTTCTTGTTAAGTCAAGTAATACAAATAAGATATCAATTTTATCCCTCTTCCAGGAATCCTGTCTAAGAGTCATGATGTTTCAGTAGTTAAGAAATCTAAATTAATTATACGGAATAATTCTGGATTTATTTTCAACACATTACTTAGAATTTTATCTGGAGCAGAAATGAATTTTCTTGAACTATATATTCACTAACTTACGCACTATCAACAATTTTTTTGTAAATCTTTATTTTTTCGAAAAACTATTAATAAAAAAAAAGAGAAAAGCAATGAGAAATGTGAAACAAAATACCATACTACAAGTATATATTCACTTCCAAATTATATCTCTTAACTATTATATCGAAAAAACTTTGTATGAATTAATCTTTGTGTATAATAAATTAGCTGTGAATAAATTTAATGGAGGAAAATTCAAAGTATTGATTTTGTAAAAACAAAAATTTAACTAAAGTTATTTATTTCTAAAAATATGAGAGATTATCTCCTTTAATAATTAAGATAATGATAAAATAAAACAAATAATACATTTAGAATAGTAAGACATATAAAATTTCTAGATTAGATCCAGTCTTAATATATGTTGACTAGAAATTCTTACTGATTATACTAAAATATGAGCTGGCAACCCCCTTTCCTAACTGCCACACCACATCATCGGGAAGACATTGAGCCTCTACGGATTCAATGTACATCGGCCTGCTCTGCATGGTGGTCCCTTGTGGCACCAGGACTCGAACCCGAGACATTCCAGCCTCGAGTTCGTGACCATAACTACAAGGTTACCGCAATCACTATAAGGAATTAACCAAAAGTATTTAAATTTTTAAAAATCAAAATTTAAAACATACGTAAAAAACTCAGACGATGTAGAATTTCCAAACATTTAATTAAACATAATATTTTGTATGTAGAAGCATAAAATAAACAGTAAAATAAATAAATAAAACTGAAGCATTAAAAAAACTTTATACAAAGTTTGTTAATATATTTTTGTAATAATTATGTTTCGCATAAAAAAGTGTTTGATGACTTAATAAACGAGTTTTAAATATTTTTTATCAAGATACTCGAATGAATAATTTCATCAAGAAACTCTGCAAAATAAAACATAGGATTTAGCAACAAAAAAAAAAGGTCAAATTTAAAGATGAACACAAAGAATTTTTTTTTCTCTGAATACGCAAAGAAATTTAGGAGTCTTCAAATAATATAAATTTGATTATTATAAGTTTAGAAAGAAAATGTCCTCTTATAAATTTAAAGTATCACTTCTAAATTTCTTTAAATAATTAACCATTATATCCTCGTATAATTTAGATATTTAATGCACAGAGCCAATTCTTGAATTACATTTACACGATTAATTGCTTTCAAGTGCTAAAAAATAGTTCAGCTGATCGAATCAATTAGACGGTAAAGAATGCAATGATTGTTAATTAAACGAATACAAAAAAATTAAAAGTTAATTTATTGTTTTCGTAGCATATAAAAAATATTCAACAAAAAAATTTCTGTTTTTTGTGACCTGTGAATTTTTTTCCGCAAAAGATATGTTTCTATATAGTTGACTGAATAATATTAAACATTTGAATTTGTGTGTAATAATCTACAAGATAATGTTTTATATTAATGATTTCTGTACAACATACTCTATATTTTACAGAATTTTAATGTTGAAGGTAAAAGTTACACAGTATTATGTCAAAAAAAAAAAAAAAAAACAGAATTTTATATGAGAAATAAAAAATCCAGTTAATTTTTATTTTCTTACAAATGATTAATAGTTAAGTATATTAATTTCATAAATTTTTCTCATTTTTGCATCCTATCTACAAAATTCAATGATACTTTAGTACGTAGATGTTACATATATGACACAATCGAATATGGTATGCTATAAATCATACCATTGTATATGATAATCTAAAATAAAAAGTTTACCAATAAGTTCAGTGCTTCTCAAATTTTAAATATTGACGACCCAATTTTCAATCATAATTTTCATCGCCCCCCATACAATAACATTGTATTGAAAGCAATAATAATGTACTTTGACGCTGAAATTACAATACGACTTTAATTATAAATAACACAAATTATCAAGATATATTAAATTTTGTATATAGCAAGCTCAAGGAAGTCGGTAGTAATTATTAAACTTGTTCTTAATTTAATATAGATAAATTTATTATTAAATGTATTGTACTGTACAATTTATAAGTATATTATAAGTGTACACACACATGGATATTTGATTAATTTTTATATCAGAATTTTTTTTCCTTTGCTTTCTTTCAATAAATTAATATATAGATACATTTTTAATTAATCTTTTATTTCCGACATGCTCGCAGCCTCCTTGTAGGGTTATCCCACCCCACTGGAGAGGCGCGCCCCACAGTTTGAAAAGCACTGAATTAATTTATATTTTTTGATACTTTTTTTTACTGATTTTGTTTTAAGTTCTGAAATTAAGAAAATGCTATTAATCATATTTTTATTGGCTATGATCTTTAAACAAATCAAAAAATTAATGCTATCATTTTTTAAAAATTATGACCTCTGAAAAAATCTAAGTCGTGTTGATTAAAACATTCATTCTTGTTTTGCAAGGAGAAAAGTGTTTAACCAGAACATATTCTTTTTTTCAACATTCATTTTAAAATTTTGCAATTGGCATAATATATTCAACCTTCAGACATAATATGATATTTTTAAAATCATTTTCCAAGTTTTTGAGATTACATGTTTTTAAATGTTTATCAACTTTTATTAGAAAACAGTGGATTAAGAGCTCATAAATTTTGTTATTTCATCATTGTCTCAATTCTATTTTAATTTTTACGTGGATATTTAAACTATGTCAATTATAACTTTTGCTATAATTGTAGTTTCATATGGTTCAAATATTGAAATATAAATTGTACAAAATGGAAATCACTCATTTTCAATGAAAAGAATTTTTACATCTTATGTCCTGTTTAGAAAAAAAAAATCATTTAATTATTTTACACATATGTATGTAAAGTTGTAAAAGTAATTAAAAGGAATAATATCAAGGAGGATTCAAAAAGACATTAGTTAATTCTAGAGTTTTTATTTTGATTAGTTTCATAAAAAAAAAATACTAAATTTTGAAATCTTAATTTAAGATTAATATGTTTATATCCCTAATGAACTCTTGATTGATGAATTTCCTGTTCATTCAAAGTGGAGCAGCAAAGATATCAATTTACAGTCACCCCTTTCCAGCAATCCTAGAAACCGTGATGTTTTGGTAGTTGAAAATTCTAGCTTTATTATACGTGGGTAATCCGAGATTTATTTTCAACACTTTTATTATCTTGAGTGAATAAATATTAGCATTACGCTATTCAGCTACTTGAGGGTTTTTGGACCTCGTAATTTTGAACCACGGTCAAGTGACGAGGACAACACCTGAGCTGGCAACCCCTCTCCTAACTTCTACACCACACCAACGAGAGAACGTTTAAGAATCGATAGATTTTTTATGCATTGCCCCCTTACAATGCGGGTCTTCAGTGGTATTGGGCTCGAACTCATGACACACTGACCACGAGTCCGTTAACTTGACCACTAGGTTACCGCGGTCACTTTTATTATCAGGAGCAGAAATGAATTTTCTTATACCATTCAGGAACTCATGCAATATCAACAGCTTTTTGTAAATCGCTATTTTTTCGAAAATCTGTAGTTAAAAAAAAAGAGAAATATAATGAAAATTATGAAATGTGTAAGATATTGTACTGTATATAAGTATATATTCCCTTCCAAACTGTAATAAAACCCTTATAACTATTATATCTAAAAAAAACAATATAAACTAATCTATGATTTTAAAAAATAAATCATCTCTGAATATATATAAAGGAAGAAAATTTTTTCAGAAAAGCATTCGATTATTTCGAAAAATCTGAGTGATTATCTCTTTAAAAATGAAGGTAATGATGAGATAAAACAAATAATAGATATTTATGATAGTAAGATATTTGAGATTTCTGGATTAGTTTGACTAAACAATCTGCACTGATTGTACTAAAATGTGTGTTTTTTCATAATTATAAGTAATTATTTTCCTTTGTTCTGGCAAAAAATTAAAACTATGTTTCATTTGATACTTATGTATTGTACTTATAAAAATAATGTAATTTAGCTTCGAATTTAAATAATAACTCTTTGCTTTGAAAAGAAAAAACTTGAAATTTAACTTAGTTGTCATGTACATAAAGTTTTTTTTAAATCTCATTTTGAGATAAAAAAGTTTAAAATGTGAATTCGAGAAATCGTTTAACCTACCCTTTAAATTACACTGGTAATATTTTCAGAAAACATCAACACTGAAATGAAAACCCAAATGTCAGGAATACAATGTATTACTACGCCGAGTTTTCTCTGAGGAGAATCGTATCGCATATGGTTACTCAAACCGGTTCCTCTCAAGGATACGCCTTGGCGATCGATCTTCGGCTAGAAAAGAGAATTTGGCGGTAGAAAATCCAGCCCACGTTAATGAAGATTTCCCTGATTAGTACGAATTTCAACTACTAGCTTCAGCGTCACCTAAAGAGTAGAAATCCACCGCGCATATGAAAAAGCTTTGGTGCGAATTGAACAACGAAAACATCTCTCCTTTCTACTTTGATTGTAACGCGTGAACGCCTTGGTGTGACAAGGAGAGTTTTAACAAGGAGAACAGAAATTTAATTGAGTTAAAAGGCTCCTCTGTGTAGTTTTGAGGAGGCCCTTTTTGAATTTAGAGATTTTTCTTTGGATTTGTTGATTTTTATCTAGATATCATGGCGAGATAACGAATTAATTTTGGACACTTATTGCGAAATGAAGTAGCTTGGCGACCGATTTTGGTTGCCAAAAGGAATTAACATCGCCAAAGACCCTCCCCCTAAACTACACTTTAACCAAGTAAAAATCTTGCATTAAACTGAAAAAATTAATAACAAGAAACTTTAAAATTTAAAAGCAAACATTGACATACAGAAGTTTGCAAAATTATGAAAATTAAGTTCCCAAAGAATATCAAGAATCCCGCAGTCCTTAATAAATATGTTGCTGAAGAATGGAGAAGAACTGAAGTGAAAAGAACAGGCTCTGTATTCCGAAACTATCAGAGTAGTTTGTCTGTTCCGCATCCTACAAAAATAATAACTAACTAATATGCCTGTTGTTTATAGTTATTTTGGTCTCTTAACTACATCTTAATTAATGAAAATTTCCAAGATTTTAAATTCATATACCAGTTATTTAAAACGATTACAAATTTATTCTTAAAAATCATCCAGTTTTTTAGCTAAAGTTTTACTAGCATTCAATGTGAATTTAAAATTCTTAGCAAAAATGTCATTTATTTTAAGTTAAATTCATTTGTGTAAATCATCATACTGTAAGCTGGATTCTCACAAGTTATCTGGAAATCTTCAGATTTCTTACTAAAATGCTTAAAGACTTAAATTGCTTCTTTTTCCTGATTTGAATAGTAAATTTAGTGTCATCACTGAAAATTTACCACTGTGACACAAGCAGCGAATTATTTAATTTAGAAGCTTAACTAGGGTATAATTAAGATGAATTTAGTCAATGAAAACACTTTGCAGAGTATCTTACAAATAACTGATTCTACAAGAGAAAATGTATCTCCTAACAAAGAAAAACATTTTATGTGTAAAATATGTTCAAAATGTTTCAAATGGAAGTCAGATTTAACACGTCACTATGATACTCACACAAATGTAAAGTCCTATGTGTGTGATGTGTGCAATAAAGCTTTTAATCGGAAATATCATCTTACGCAGCATTTGCTTTCACATAACAAAATAAAATCACACATATGTGATCTTTGTGGTAAAGCATATAATCGGAAATCACATTTAAGGGACCATTATCTCATTCACACAAAAGAAAAACCTTATGTTTGTGACTTGTGCAATAAAGGATTTACGCAGAAAATAAATTTAACTAAACATTTGTCAGTTCATAACCAAGAAAAGCCATTTGTGTGTGAAATATGCAATAAAGCCTTAAAACAGAAACCTCATCTTGATCGACATTATCTTGTTCATACAAAAGAGAAACCATATGCGTGTGATATATGTAACAAAGCCTTTAACCGTAAATATCTATTGACTAAGCATTATTTAATCCATACAAATGAAAAACCATTTGCTTGTGATGTTCGCAGTGAAGGATTTGATGAGAAGTATAGTTTTGATAATAATTATGTAGTTCATACCAAAGTAAAATCGTACATGTGTGATGTGTGTCAAAAAACTTTTCGTCAAAAATGTAATTTAATTCAGCACTGCAAAATACATACAAATGAACGAATGCATGTGTGTGATTTGTGCAGCAAGTCCTTTGTTCGTAAATCTGGTTTAACTAAGCATTATTTAACCCATAGTAGTAGAAAACCCTATCAGTATGTTGTATGCCCTCAAAATTTTAAGTGATATAATTTGATAATAAGAGAAAATAAATGGTTTAGCATTCCTATTAGAAAGAATCTGGTACGAAATGAGAAGTATGAATACCTTAAAAGATGAAAAAAGTTTTCCTATTAATTGCAGATCTGTTATATTTGGCCTTTGTGTAGAAGTCTGTTGACCATTCATTATACATTATTGAAAGGTTAATTTAGCACACATCAATGCTGTATTAAAAAGTTTTTTTATATTATATATAATGTACTGCTGCTCTGTCTGTATAATACTTACGGAAACTTAGACACTTGCAATTGATAAGAAAATTTGATACTTATGTACTATCGCAACAATCACCAATGTTCTAGATAACTCACCAAGTTGGCAACCTCAACTTCGCTTGTGTCCTATGCTCTGAATTGGCAACCATGTGCTTCATTTCATATAATGTCACCAATAGGTTGCAATAATACACAAGTATCAAAAATTTATATTTGGTATTGGATTTTTCATATGAATTTTTTAAAGCAAGAACTACTATAAATATGATGTAATTTACCGAATCTCACTTTTAATTGTTTTCTTTTTTTATCTTAAATTCATTGAAAATGTGCCAATTTTTATTTACTTTTCACTTATTAAATTTGTATGACACAATTCTTTTAAAAAGTTTTCTGGAATTTAAGAAAATGTTAGTCATTAGATTAGATATAAAGCAGTGTTCCAAAATATTTTTGGAAAATGGAACAATTTAAATAAACACTCAGTTTCATTATTTTTAAGAATTTTTCTTTGACTGTTTATACATAGAGGTTTGAGAAATTTAGTTTCAATTTTTTTAGACTAATGATGAAATATGAAATTTGCCTCTTTAAAACTGTAAGTAAAATATTTTGAAAATTATTTTTTTTAAAATTACGCTCGCCAACGTCCTCTCAGACATAAGGCATCTTGCAGTCCAATGTAGAGCAGATGTTGTGCCAGCAGGAGGAAGAACTCCACAGGTATCTTGCGAGAGAACATGAAGAGGAGCAGGGCAATTGGATAGATGCTCCCCAGTCATTGGCACAGATTTACAGAGTAGTGAATCAACCAGGCCAATCTTAAACAGATGAGGTAATCATGTCCGGTGATGACTCTGAAACATGCCACTCCCTCCATCCTAAGTAAGGCAGAAAGTTGAGCACATCTTTGGCCTTCGAGCAGATAATATTTTGAAAATGAGCATTGTTCTGTTTTTTGGAAATCTACATAGAGTGCTAGAAATCTGTTAAGCATAATTAATGTGTGATATTAATTAAATTGCTTAGGGTCATGTAAACTGAGATAGGCACAGTATGCCTTGGCCTTCTTGGGCTGTTGTGCCACTGAGTTCAGTATTAATTATATAGGGACATGGTTCCTCAAGGCATATGAGGTTTTAAATTTAGATTGCCAAAATTTCTATTCTGATTCAGAAGTCTAACTTCACCTAGCCTCAATTATGGCCATGAAAGTAGAGTTGCTATGGTGGTACACTCATGATCGGCATTATCAGGTCAGGGATTTGAGTCATGGTACCACTGTGTAGAAGTTGTGGTTCAAAGTCCTAATGCTGATATGGTGTGAAAGTTTGAAGAGTGTGGTCCCAGCTCGTGGATGTCATCCCTATTACTTGATCAAGGTTCAAAATTACAAGGTCCATCAAAAAACTCATTTGGCTTAAAAATTTGACATTAACCCCTCTGGTACCTAATAAAGGTTACACGGTTTGCTCCCCAATGCCTTTACATAGGTTTAAGTGTATGGTCTATTGGGGGGGGGGGAGAGAAAAAGCACAAATAAGTAAATTTATTTTTGAAATAATTAAATCCTTCACAAACACTGTCAAGGTCATTTTTATTACATTCCCAAGCTTTGGCAATAGTTTTAATAATAGGCAAAGAAAGAAATCATATTTCGGAAAGACATGTATATACATCCAGAGCACTTAACACACTGGTTAAGCAAGATATGTATATACACGGACAGCAGTTAAGGGATTAAAAAAATCTTGTAAATCTCTTACTCAACCATGCATTGTGCCAAATCGAGTAGGGGTGCTCACTTTTTCTTTTTGTACCAGGTAAAGGATCAAGATATTTTAGTATTGCATTGATCACCAGATGAATGCAATAACAAATGCTTTATAACAAACAGCAAATAAATCACAGAGTTCATAACCCAAAACAGGAATGTTTCTCTCTCTCATCAGGACTATTAAAATTACTTAAATTTTGAAAAGGAAAAATGTGTGGATAAGTGCCTTAATTTGCCTGTTAAAAACAACAGTTGGATATTATTCACTTTTCATGGAGAGAAACCCATCATCGAAACATGAATGGAGTGGATCCATTCAGACCGATTGCCAATGTGGAAACAGATAACACACTTTGTGATAGGTTGAATTATCAATGCTTTTTATTGGGAATATAAACTTAATATGAAGAAACATTCTCTTTATGATTATAATTTATCTTTTACATAAAACATTGTCATTTTTACAAAAAAAATTTAGATAATTTACTGATTGACTGAAATATATTTTTAAAGATTTGGCTTGAAACCCTTGTCTAAGGTACAATCATTTTATGTCAGCTAAAATTCTGACTTCATTTATCAGGCTCTGTTTATTATATAAACTTGAATTATAGCAAAACCTTCTAATGATTTAGAGCCCATCTTGATTACCTTATATTCCTCATATTACAAAACAAAATTTTTCTAGCTCTAAAAATTGATATGAAAAAAGCTGATAAAATGCAGCACAGAGTGTTGTTTTAGCCAGTATGCTCAAATTTCAATTTTATTGGAAAATAATCTGATGAATCATTTATTTGCATATTATTGGTTTTCTAAAATCATTTATAAATATCAGACAGTATCTTAATAGCATGTCATTGCAGTTTCTATATGGAAATGTATCATTTCATGCTGTTGTTTGTACAGTATTTCATTTAGCATTGTTTTTGTACATTGATTATTTTGCTAATGTAAAACTTCAATAAACATGTTATTTGTTAATCTAGAATCTATCTTGGGAGTATTATTTGCATAACTAGAAATAAAATTTTCATTTTTTGTTGCAAAAATCTGTAAAATACAAACATGTCACTGGCCTTTTATATGTTACACTCATCCAAATTTCTTATTTGTTCCTTAATGCTGTAGTTTGCTGAAATTAATCTTAAAATTAAACTATTTTGGATATCTATTTGAATGAACTCGAACTTAAAAATTTGTAAGTTTCTAACACATTTCTTAAAAAAGAAACTTTTATTTTCCAAATTTGAAAATTGAGAATCTTACACTACAGAAAGTACCATAAAATCCAGCATATAACGCGCACCTATACTTTCAAGCTGTATTTTTAAATTTTTAGATATATTCACCATATAACATGCATCCCCTTTTTTATGAAGAAATCTGAAATGTTAATATAAAATGCTCTTGTGTTTTGAAGCCATTTATTTGAGGTATTATCCCAGACTTTTGAAAAAATAGTATACTTCTAGAACTACAACTCTTTCGGTTCATAAGGCACACATGTTATATCTTTAAATAAACAGTATTTCAATATGTGTAGAAGTAAATTTTTTTTATGCTCATCTCTCTTTTGTTATTTTTAAGGCTATCATTTTTATACCTGGTGTATAACGCACACCTTTATATTTTAATCTTATTTTTTGTGTCAAAAGTGCATGTTAAATGCCAGGTTTTTAAAATAACTTTTTACAGTTCAAAATCAATATCTTGGAGTATTTTAAATCTATATAAAAAAAAATTCTACAAAAGCATAATGCATTTTTGACATTATTAACATGAAACAAAGAACGTGAAATACAAAATAGTTTTTCCAACAGTTAACTTACAAAATTGTCAAAATATTTGTTTCAATTGATAACTATTAAATCTTTTTTTTTATCATAAATGTGCATATATTTGTCTTGTGTAACTTAGAATCAAACTTTGCATTTCAATAGAAAACTATTCACCTACAATTCATTTCCCAATTGTAAGACACTGTGTAATTAATGTTTTTCAGCTTGCCATTTAAATCCTTCTACATTCTAATTATGTCAGTGTGTTAGACTTTCAGTTTACTTTGTAAATTTTACAGCAAATAATAAGATTGCAATATGAAAAAGTTCCAATTTTAAATAATGCAAGTCGTAAATGCATCAAAACTCATGGTATGCCAAAATGTATGGTTAAAAAACAAGAATTTGAATAATAATTTGTCTATGATTACTGTTTCTAATGTGTCTGTCATATATTTTCTAGAGTTAAAAAAATTAAACAACTTAAAAGTACATACATGGCCTTATATATATCACACCCATTACAAATTATACCACTTCAAACAAATAAAATTCAATGTTAAGATTTTTTTTTTTAATTGGGTTGTCCTTCCACTGACTTTCCATATCAATACAAATGCCTAGAGTGTTTATTCTGTATATTTCTATTGCAACATTAACACACAAATGTAAAATCTAAGCTTAAATGTTTTTTTATTTCCTAAAATAGAGAGATATATAATTAAAAAATTTATATAAATGGACAACTAATTTTAAAAAGTTAACCCTTTATCTACTGATGGTACTTATAAGTACCACTCACTTTAAAAATACATAGAATAACCATTTTTGAAAATACTCTGACGATACTTAGCAGGAATACTCTTTTAAATCACCTCTTCCAAGATATATAGCAGCACAGGTTCTATGATGAGTATTTTAGAAGGAAGGTGAATAGCTTATATAGCAGAAGTCATGCTTTCAGCGGACATTTTGATCAGATTGCGAAGATTGTCATTTTTGTTCCAAAAAAGTAGTTAATGCTAAACGGTGTCGTTTTTATTTTCTATCTTCAAGAAGACCTTAGAAAATGATTTGAGTATTTATTTTAAGTGAACAGAGTATATAATTAATTTTACGATGAATATCTTTAATTAATTCTAATGGATTAAATTTCTAAAAAGTTGAGTATTTTGTTTATATATATATCCCTTAATTTTCAATGTAGTGATTAAAAAAATATTGCATCAAAAAACTGCAGTAAATTATAATGCGGTAAATAAAGGGTTAATCTGAAATCAATATTCTTATTTATTCTAAAGAATGTTAATCTACTTTTTAATTAAAATCATTTCATGGGAATTGCATGAATAAATTTAGAGTTAAAGTATGGAATAGGGTACCTTTTGGTGATTATTTAACAACCACTGAGAGTGAACACAAAATTACCAATGATTCATTCACAGATAGCAAAATAAATTCTAAAGAAAATCGTATGGATTTTTGCGAGATGCAACATTTTAACATTATGAAATAAGGATTACATTATTTAAAAAATAAAATACTTATTTTATTAGAATTCTAAATATTTTTTTAAAAAAAAGAAATGAGCTTACAGTAGTCGCATATGATGTGTAACATATGACATGTTATCGTGGTAAATTCGCAATAGCAACTTAAATCCTGAAAAAAATTAATCGAGTATGATGGAAATAATTTTCTGTGGAATAATTATATCTTTAATGAAAATTTTATTTAATTAACACAAGGAGTAATGCAATTTTTTATCAAAAGTAATTATTCTTGTTCAATTTGGGGAAGAGTGGTAATAATAATTTATAACTAAAATATGACACATATACTTGTGTTTTCAAAATATTTAAAAACTGTTACCGTTGAAATAGCGTCAATAACAGTACCACTGTTAGTTGTTGAAACATTTCGATTTGTGTTCATTTCGAGCTTGAGTTCATCATTCAAAAAAGTTATAAGTGGCTCGGCTTCTAGCAAACTGAAGTTAACTTTAAAATCATCACTCAAAATCATGGGAAGCGAGTGATAGTTTTTTTTAA
>BMAO01025701.1:0-40179 GCA_019973975.1 Trichonephila clavata
GTATTAGGTGTATTGATTGTAAACCCATTTTAAAAGCTTTTATTTAACTTACAATGTATGTATGTATGTAATTTGTTCGGGTGAATCTTGCAACTCAATTTTGAAGCTGATATCTTCCTCCCATTGAGCTGAAATTTTGTATGCACGTTTAGTTTGGATGACAATGCATGTTTTGACCATTTATATTCCGATATTGCAATTAACTAAAAAGATATTAATTTAAAAACGTTAACTAGTTTTGGGACCAACTTGAATATATCTGCATTGTTGTAATAATTTTATTGTTACAACAATGACAAAAGTTGGCGTCGAAAATCGTTTTCAGCCAAACTGGAATTTCATAACGTTGCGCTATTGACAGTATTAATTAACTTTGTCTAAAAAGTAATTACATTTACAACGTAAAAATAATCTAATTTCTACAACGTATGCAATTTTTTACAAACTTCTATCTATTTTCTGATTTAAATTCAAAACAAAAAAGTAGAGCTATTTTTCAAGTAGATTGGTACATTGATACCTTTCTCAACGCTGCCAAGTTAAACTGAGATAGAGTATTGAAGAAATTCTTTAAAAATTATCTAACTTTAATCTATGAAACTCAGACAAAAATAATTACAGAATCTGAAAGATCATTTTTTTATGTATCTTACCCATCAAAAAAAGAATCCGCTAGGAAAACAATAAAAGAAAAATATTATCTAGAAATGCAATATATTTCGATTAAAAAAATAATTATAATAAATGAAGGAATTTTTTTAAGAAATTTTCTAATTTTAAGCGTACAAGTAATTTAAATATACCTCATTTATCACCAGTAATCTAAACACACACTACGACATGTGTCCTTAAATTTAATTACAAATATAATCTGTTAATTTTCTTTGAGTTTTTTTGTTTGAAAAATTATGCAATTTTGTTTCTATATGAGTTAGGCACATTGTAAAACCAGCTCAAGGTTATTTATATTCATAAAATGTGCCAAAAGAGAATAATTTGCAAAATGACTGAAATATTTTAAAAATAAGGAGAGAAAAAATTAAATTCTTAGAAGAAACATTTCGTTAGATAGGAAATGCACTTCGCTATTTGAAGTTGTTTTACGATGAAAAGAGTAATATGTGCTTGGTTCCAGGAAAAAGTTCTTAAATTAGAGAAATTCCCAAAATAGAAGTTCGTTACATGGAAACTGTATAAAAATAATGCGATGGTTAATTATTTTTCAAAACCAAGTTTCTAAAGATAACCTGAGCAATTAAAAAAATAGATTCTTACGTAGAAGATATTCAATGTCCAGCAAAAAATTATTATTTGATAAAACTTTCTTTTTTGATTACAACATGCGTTTTGAATCTTAAGCATTTTATTGATTAATACAAATATTTAAATGCCTTTTGAAGTTTTTTAATAAATAACTAAAATTTTCTTCTAATATGTTAGAGAAATATATCCCTTATCTCAAAATATTTGAAATAAATATATTCCTAAAGTTTTTCAAAAATAGTCAAAATTTTAATTAAACATTTAATAACTTTGTCATTTATGAAGATAATCTCACTAAACCTTTTTTTCGTGTGTAGAACAATGTTACCCAAATATCTGCACGAAGATTGAAAAAATTGCTTAAAAATTACGGATTTAAAAAAATTGTGTTTTTAGTCTAATACCCTTTTGCGAGAATTAATTCAGCTAAACCAGGGATGGCGAACCAGCGTTCAATGAGTTGAACAGGCTGAGAAACCTGTCCAGCGATAACTAAAAAGTAAAAAATAAATTAAAAGTAAAAAACTTTTTTAAGAACAAGCTTTTATTTAAACGCGCTAAAAAGAATAAAATAAACTTTTCCTTTAAAATTTTTTTACTATCAACTTATAACGTCAATACACAATTTATATGATATAAAAGCTTGTCGCGAGATTAACCTGTGTAGATAAACAAGTAAAATAAATAACTTGACCTGATTGATTTTAATTTGCAAAAGTTCAAAACTAAGTAAATATGAGTACTTAAATATTGCGACAAGCTTTTATATCATATAAATTGTGTAATGACGTTATAAGTTGATAGTAAAAAAAGTTTTAAAGGAAAAGTTTATTTTATTCTTTTTAGCGCGTTTAAATAAAAGCTTGTTCTTAAAAAAGTTTTTTTACTTTTAATTTATTTATATTATGTGTAAAGAATTTGAGATCTTCAATGAAAACTGAATGATCATCAAATCATACGTAAATGAAAAGTTTCAAATTCAATACAATTTATTGAATTCAGTTCTAACTTATTGCAAAACAAAACATTAAATATTGTAAACAATTCATATTTGATCATTTTAATTTATTTATGAGCATAATTATTTCATGTTTATATCATTTAAAAATCATCTGTTGAATTTTTAAAATGTATCTCAGTTTATGATTGTTACTGAAATTTATGAAATATTTTGTACTAAAATTATTTGTATATTCATGAATTTTTTTTTAAAAAAAATTTGTGACTAGTTTTGCTTTAGAATTTTTTTTATTTTGATTTTTTTTTTTTTTTATCTTTTTTTTATTACAATATTTTTTTAAGTTCTTTCAAAATGCAGGTAATATACTGAATCTAATCCACACACACATTTGAATCAAATAATGACAATGTGTGAACTGGTATTTGGTAACAAATGTTTAACAATATATGCATACATATGAGTAAGAAATTCAAGTTTCTGTCAAAATTACACTGTTTATTCTGAAAAGGGTGCCTTGAAAAGGTCTTAATGCCTTAAATTGCATTTGTGAGACTAAAATGAAATATAAATAAAATTGTTGTTTTTTTTTAATATTATTCATAATTGAATAAAATCTTTCCTTCTTGATAAACAAGACCTTTTTTATTAACTTCAAAGCATTTCAAATGTGGAATAAATTTGTATGTGATTAGAATATTATATAAAATTGGAAAAGGCAATTTTTTATTTCTTGTTTGTATGATTTCTAGAAAAAACTGTAGCTTATTAAGGCATTAAAATAAATTTCTAAAAATTTATTTTGTTGATAGATTGTGTAACTGTTTATGGAAGAAAAAATAAGTTTCTTTTGAAGCTCCAAAAGTGGACAGTACATTTCTTTTCACAGTACATTTCGTAGAACTTTTTTAGGATATATGTTATTAATGGGAGTTTTCATTAAAATAAAGTGCATATTCTTCATTAAATTTGTTAATGGATATTTTTCTTATGTATTTTTTTCTCCATTTGAATATTTACATTTCACTGTCTTTCAGATGGAACAAATCAAAAGGGCCAACAAAATGTGGACAACTGACAGTCTCTTCTTACGCTCTTCCTTAGACATACCTGGTAGATAAAGAAGCTTTGACTGTATCTTCCATATCATGTGAATCACAGTCTCCTCAACTCTCGCCTGTTAAACACTATGAGAATGGTGATAGTTTCATGAACTGTCAAACTTCTATAGACTTATCTAACCAATTGAACTCCAGTATTAGTGATAATAATGGTGTGGCTGGAATCGAGCGCGAGGAAAGTGCAGCTGATTTTTTGATACGCATAGATAGTCATATTGCACAGACCAAGGACAAGGTTCAGAGGCTGCAAAACAAAGTAGTGTGAGTTCCAATTTTATTGCTTTTGTAAAAACAGTTTTATTGCATTTGATTGTAGAATGCGATGAGTGTTAATAGTTAAATTCTTTCATAAGCTTACGAAATGCGAGAAAATGATTGTGATAAGAAATTTATTGATGTGAATTGTATTTCTTTATTTTTCTATCGTTTTATTATATAAAGTCTGTATTTCAATGTAGTCAGTTGAACAAATATTTATTTTTAAAATTGAATTTTTTTAATGAGCTTGTATCCACCTTTTTCATTGACGTTTCATTTTGTGAGTGAAAAAAGGAAGGTACCTAAAAATTTACTTCCCATATTGTTAAAGATTTTATTTCATGTAGATATAAACTTTATCAAGAACTATATTTATATGCAAATGCAATTATGTTTTTATAGTTAATGTTAAAAATAAATGTGAAATACATCTATATTAGATTTTGTAAAAATTCCTTTGCTTTATTTTTGCCAACTACATCAGATTTTAAATGGTAGTTTATGTTAATTAGGTTTCATGCAAAATAAAATTATTTTTAATATTGGAAAATGTATTGTGAAAAGCAGTCTTTAAAGAGTGTGATTTTAATGCTAATATACAGAAATATTTTTCTTGGCAAACTTTCGAAATCTAAAGTTCATTTCAAAGTAAATGAATTTTAAGAGGGTATTTAAGGGAGGTTGTAACTATTTAAAAGTGCATTTATTTAAAGTTACTACATAAGATTTTTTAAAATATTTTCATTTCAATGCTTGTAAGATTTTTTCAACTTAAGTGTTTTGACTTTGAAATCAATTCGTTAAACTGTACAAACATATATTGCATATAATTGTCTATTTTTCTTTTGTAGGTTTTGCTTTTGAATTAATTTTAGTGCCATGTGTTCATTAATCTTTATTAGCTATTATTTTTTTTTTTAAAAAAACTATGTTTTATTTAAAGGGAAAAGTGTTGCCTTTATATTTTGTGAACTTAATCCTAATTTTTTTGCAACTTTTTTTTAATGCTAAATGAAGGACAATGCTGCTCTTAATTTGGAAGTGTAGTGAATATTTAATGCACATATTAATTTATGCATTAATGCCTGTCTCTTGATAATTGTATTAAATAAAAAAAAATAGTATAAATATCCCTACATTGAGCATGTTTCATTCTTTTGTATTCATTTTATGTTAGAAGAAATTCAAAATTTGAACATTTTTCCAGCAACCTACTTATAAATTCACTCATTTTCATACCAATTGTACATTCTGAAAAATTTCATATTTTGTTAAGGAAAAAATATATTTTGTTTGTATTTCATTATCTTTACATGAAAGTATAAAAAGATTAAATTGTATCTTTTTTTTAAATGTTTACTTATTTTGTGTATTCTTTATGCAAGAATATGAATATATTCTAACTAGTTAATATTCTTTGTAATGCATTCTCACATTTTTGTTATCTTGCACTCATGTAGATTTTTGTTTTTGCTTCATTTTTCTGTTTGCAGTGCCAATAAAATTTTAATGCATAGGATAGGTTTTTTCTAAATTTATGAAATTCCTGTATTAAAGTTATTTTTTTAAATTTGGTTGTTTCTTTATTTTATAAGCTTTACATTTCATGAAACTGTTCCCATATTCTTATGAAGCATTTAAATTATAATTGGTTTTTTGTTTCATGTATTCTAATGAAATGTTTTGTTTATGCAAAGAATTTTTCAAAATTTTTAGATTTTGCAAAAATGCCTCATACATGGCAAGGCCAAAAAGTCCCCAGAATAGTGAAGTCCCAATTACAAATTATTAAAACATAAAAAATAATAATTTAATCATACTAAATTTTAAAGTACTGTCCTTTTGCATCCACACAATTGTTCCTGCATTTGTATTCTTGTTTAAAACACTCCTGGAATCCATTTTTTGAGTTTCTTCAGTTGTCAAATTTTTTTCCCTGCTTTTGTCAAAGCGATGTTTGACCTTCCTTGGTGATTATTTTGCTTTCCATTCACTTGACTGACATTATGTCTGAGAGTTGTTAAGAAAACTTCATGTCTCATCACCTCTCACAATTTTCTTCAAATCTGTCATCTTCATCAGCCATGTAAATGAAATTCCTGGATATGTTTACTCTTGTTTCTTTTTGTTCAGGTGATAACATTTTTAAAACCATGTGCAAACAAACACTATGTTGTTCATTTCCAAATCATCATGAAGAATGCTGCCATGTAAAATTATAAGTTCAGAGGCAATAGCATCAATGGCTATTTGTCTGTCCACACACATGATTTCTTGAATGTGCTCACAAAATTCTCATCTGTGGTAGAAGATGTCCAGTCAGTAGGTCATCTTCAATGTTTGTGTGACCACAAAAACTCTTATGCCACTTGTACACAGTTGTTTTTTTCATGACATTGTTTCCATATGCGTATGCTTACTTCAGCATCTTAAGTGCCTCAGATGGTGATTCCTCAAGAAAAATGCAGAATTTGATGTTTGCAAGCTGCTCCAAAAACGACATTTCAAAATCTGATTACTGAAAAATTCATTTTGTCAGAAATGTTCTGCAGCAAATGCTGATAGCACCAGAAAGAAATTCCAGATGGCTTTGTGGTTTTCTATATTAGTGCTGCCAACCTCTAAAAAAGGTATTTCTTCTTCAACATACACCTGTGGGAATGTAGGTGACCACATTCTAGGAGTTTTTTGACTCTAGTAGTATTTTGGTAAATCATAGCATGTTTTTACAAATGAAGATGATTTTCTTTTTTACACTATCAAAAAATAAATATTTCTAAGGGAATTACAATGTTTTGTCATGTATCTTGATGTAAGTCGTGGGTTTTTTTTATTAATGCTGCATTTAAAAGCTGCATGATGGCTGTTGGGACAGACTTGGTAATTTTGAACCATGTCAAAAGTTATTAGAATAGTATCAACTAATTAGTATTTCAAAATTTCACTGCAACATGAGGACTCATTAGATTTAATGTGCATCAGCCTTTTTACTTTGTGGGATTTTAGTGGCGCTTAGACTTGCAAATTATAACAGAAATAGCATTGGTTATTTAATTTGTGCTCTTGACCACTCTCAACTACTGTAGCCACGTTTTGATGGAATAGACATTTTTGTACAGGGTGGCCAAGATGAAAGAGACTCGAGCCATACTGTATGTGATATTTGAATAAAGCATTCAAGATTTCAATGTAAAACTATTGAATGTTCACGGTATGTTATTCGTAATAATCTATATATAATACTTTAAAGAAAAAATTATAATATTAGTATTAATTAATTTACTGTTAGGTTTTGTATTCATATCAAGCCTTTTGTTATCTTGGCAATTTTATATTATTGATTTAGTTTAGAAATCTATTTGTACAGGATTAACATCACTCCACAAAAAAATTTACTATCCTATTGAAGATTTTATAAAGTCAGCAGAAAAATTGACTCTGTTTTTACGGATTAGAAATATTGTCTAGTTAATAACTTTAAAAAGTAGGATTTTATAAAAACAAGCATTTATCTATGTGATATTTATATTTTTACAATCAGTAGAGATACTGATTGTGTGTATAGTATTGCATACATAACGACATACTTCTGGGAGATAATTTTAACATTCAGTAATTTTATGGTTATATCCTTATCTGCATCTTGACTAAACTTTATTTGGGAGATATTCCATTTGCCTAGCAATAAAGAGCTTTTTTTTTTTTAAGAAAAAGCAAGGCTGTCTTCAGATAACATCCCAAAATACATTCAAACATTTTGTGCTAGGCAATTTTAATTTTTGCAAATTTTCACAACCTTGACTGTTGAACAAAACTATATTTCCAAAGGAATTAACTTTCTTTTTCAATAATTTGTTAACTATATAGTCATATATTCTTGGATTTAAAAATAAATTTAGAAAATAGTCCATGGGGGGGAAGGGATATAGAATGCCAACATACTGAGCACATATGTGGATTTAGTCGTCAACACATAGACACTCAAAAATACACTTAAAGCATAATGCCAATGAAGATTGAAACTGGGAATGTAAATATTATAGTAAAATGACTATTGTTTCTAAATGTGTGCATTTTAAATCAAGTGAAAATAGGGACATTTCAAATTACTATACAGATCCTGTTTGATTTTTTTTTTTTTTTTTTTAATTTCTGTTTAGGTTGGAAAAGAGGGAATTTACTCTAGTTTAGAAAAGTCCGCTTTGCTTCTTAAACATGTTGCCTGCTGCACAAATTACACATAGCTTACAGATACAGTGGATTTCATTTAAAACTGTGAATTATTTGTGTATGTTCAAATACATGTATTGAAATTAGCAAAGTATTGGGCACAATTTGATTCATTTAGCACATTACTTAAATCATTCCTATTATATAACAAATCTTTTTGCTACTATTTTTTATTAGGAAAAATGCATTTGTACTATATCTACAACTGTGAAAAATGAATAAAATCACTTTAGAGAAAAATTTTAAACCTACAAAGAGTCAAATATATGCTTTAGTTATTTTTGGCATTGGAAATATATATGTTGAACCAAACTTTAAACATATGAATTGAAATTTTACATATTTATGAACACTTCACTTATTCTTGGTGTTGCATAAAAGTATTTACAATTTTTTTTTTCATACACGATTCTTATTTTATAGCATTTAATCCATCTTCATCTTGTATAGCCAGTATTTTGGAAATTGCTCTTTTTTTCCCCCTGCTGTAACTTACTGGACATTTCTAATAGGCTCTGATATATATATAGCAGTTTTAGTACTTAATTTTTCTATGTAGTTATATGCTTGCCAGTTATATTTTTGTATAAAACAAGATTATTTCCTAGGAAGTCCCACAATAATTTTACTGCTTTTTGGTGTTGCAGATTATGTATTAACATTTTCAATGTACAAATTATCTTAATACATATATAAATAAATTCTACTTGCATATCACTATCTGAACTAAATTGTTGTTGCTTTTATAAATTAGACTTCTGCAATTTTTTTCTAATACTTCAATTATGTTATTCACAATTACCTTGATGTGTAACCTATTTGTAAATCTTAAGAACGCAAGTGAGTTGACTACCAAATAGAGAAACACTGTTGTTAATTTTCAGCAATAATGAAATGAAAGCTTAAAATCATGGATCACTTTTAAAATATGTAGATTTAATCTTTGTCCTGAATATAATGGTATAGCCGCGAAAAGATTCAGTTCTACCAATCCCCTTCTAAAAAAAATCATACAAATGCCTAAGAATATCACCTGGAAAATCTTGTTCTTATATTTTTCTAATTTTATGACTGTACCATATTGTTGTAATCTTCATGTTATAATGTTTCATTAATATATTGTTCATAATTTTTTTATGTTCTAACCACATATTAAATATAAACATTTTTAAAAGATATCTTAGAAGAATATACACACACACATATATTAAAACAAGTGTATCAAACTTGGAATAATTAAGTATTATGTAATAAATTTTGAATTTTTTTTAAAAATTAAATTTTTAATACTTTAAAAATTATTGTACTAAAATAATTTCAATTTGTATTAACACTGTTTAGATATGTGTCATCTCTAACACAAAATTTTAATAAAAAAGTCCCTGTATAACTTTTAATTCATATTTGTTTGTTCAAATACTTCTTGCGAGAAAGTCTTAAAATTTTAATATATGTCTTGAATAATCTGCTTTAATATATCATTTGCATTGTATTTTATTAAAAATATTATATGCTTGCTTTTGGAAGAAAACATTTAGATATTTTATGGCATTAGGATCCATAGTAAAAGTTTTCTTTTAAAGTAACTTAAGCTTTTCTTTATAGTTGCTGATTACCGATTGAAAACTTATGCTCATCAATTTTATTTTCTATTCAGCCTATCTATCTATATTATGTTGTAATTTTTTTTACTTTAATGCGCGCATCACAAAGACTATTTTGGAAGAGTAAGATTCCAATAATTTCTGTCATTGTTAAATTCATGAATGTAATCTGCCATTTTTTAATTCTAGATAAAGTGTGATTTCTGTTCTGAAAAAATTTCCGTCGATTTACATTTTTTCATCGGATTTGGAAAAATATTTATGTAGCTATATAATTTTTGTTCGTTAAAATTTTCATTTAAGGCAACCTTGGAAAGAAAAACCATAAGCATCTTTATGCTCATATGACAGTTAATCTAATGCATTCTTAGAAGATTATAATGGAGATTTAGGAATAAAATATATTAGAGGTCCTCTAATGTGTAATCTTATCTTATATCACCCTCTTTAAAAAATTTTATGTAATAAATTATAAAAAGGTTGGAATTTTGAAGGTTTTATTTATCAATAAATTTTGATAGTATCTCTCTGTACATCAAAGTATGAGTAATTTACTTAAAGCTCTTGAATTCTAGACATTTGTTTTATTTTTTACAGTTAAATGTTTCATTTTTTTAATTAAACTGTGCTTTTTCCAGATATTCCGAAGATGACCTTCACAACTCTAGGGATGGTTTCTCTTCTCATATGAGCTACCAGTACCAGAGAAACAGTCTAACTGGATCCTCGTCTCTCAGTAATCTCAATGTTGATCCATCCTTGATGCCTCAGACTGTAGTCATGACAAAGGGGCGGAAAGTCCGGTCTTCCTTAAAGAAATTAGAAAAACAACAAGATGAAATTTTTGAGTTATAACTAAAGGTAACAATCGTTTTTTTATGCAGTTAAACTAATTTTATAGCCTATTTGGCTACTATGTTTTTGCAATTTTTTTTCTCCTTGAAGAATGCTCACTACTAGTTGTTTGGTAAAGAACTGTTATTAATTTTTCAATTACAAAGACTAAAAGTATTGAAACCATACTTCTACAAACTTAATAACAATAGGATTTTTTTTTAAAAAACTGAGATGTAATCTAGATATTTCTTTATGATTATGTATTAGATGTTTTCCTGAAAAATGTTAGATAACTTATTCCAAATCTTGTGATATGAAAGAAGACAAATACTGTATTTACTCGAATGATACTTAAGAAATTTTTTTAAAATTTAATGAGAAATAATAAGTTAATAAATAATTTATTTTACCAGTGTTTAAAACTATTAAATACTTTTTGAACCTATAATTATTCTAATCGTCAGTATCATGTATAAAAAATGATTCATCACTCCCATTGTCACAGCAAACTTCATAATTGGTGCCTGCATCACAATTAAAGAATGTATTATAAAAGAATTATTAAGGACTGTTGAACATTTACAAGTAATATAATTTTGTTAACGTCATTGATGTATATTTGTTTCATCTGTGTCAAATTTTCAGTGGCTGCTGCTCTGTTTCTGTTTTTTTTTTCTGTATATAAAACTGCTTACCTTTTCATATTTGTGTCATAGTAAGCTCATCTTGATGATATTGCTAACATCTTTGATGCTTAGGTGACTAAAAGAAAGCATATACAAAAAAATTTCCTAAATACGAGCAGACAACAATGTTAAAGATAGACTGAATACTGGAGATAAATTGTGGAATCTGATAAGTCATCAATGCAAGTGGCCAGAATGGAGGGTTACATTTTTTTCCTTTTTGAAAGGAGTGGAAACTTAGTTCTTTCCCCATCCAGTAAATGTTTTGCCTTTGATTCTAAGCTGAACCTGGTTTTCAGTGGCATTAACCCTAGAAGTTTAGTGAGGCTTAGATTCTAGTAAATAGGGTAATCAAAAACTCATATTTTCGAAAATGTTTTTTTTTTTTTCAAAAAATTATTGAGCCCATATTGTGGTTTTCATTTTAGCTGATAAAGATTTGGGGCAAAAATATTTGTTCAAAAAGCACAATAGAGAAAGTCGAAACAAAAAAATTGTCTGATTCTATATTATACCTAATTAAAACAGATTTAGATTTATTTAAAATGATAGGTGATTATTCAGAATAAGTTAGTTCATTTATTTGTTAAAAAAAAGAAAGAAGAAAAATTGTAAAATTGTCCATTTAAGTAGGATGAAGGACCATGTACAACCTTTTTGATTATTCATCATAAAAATTTACATCTGTTTTCATTATTGTTTTTTTTTTCTCTCTTTGACATTGACAATAATCTTTCCATTCTTTCAAGTGGTCCTTTGTCATCTTCAATTCTTTTTATGTACAATTTTAAATTTTGCTGCACATCACTGAAATGTACTTTTAAAAACCTTTTGATGAAAGCAAAATAACTGTTTATCCTGAATTCTATAAAACACTTGCTTTAAGTAAGATCAATTTAAAAGAACAAAGTATGCACAATTGTGCAACTTCTAAGCTAAATAATTAAGAAAAATTGTATCCTGGCAATCAATTTGCAGATGTTGCATAAGTATACCTTCTGTTCTTCAAAGGAGCACCAGAATGAGAGATTATTTACTGTTTGTAAAAAAATCCTTTGATTTGTAAATAGTTTAGCAATGCATAGTTTATTTACTACTTTTATATTTGATGTTTCTTCACTTGAATCATTTTCAAGTGACTTATAAAAATACATTAAGTTGATTGATTTAATTTTTAATCGATGAATTCATAAATGTGTACATGTTTTGTTGTCTTTATTTGTTCATGGAATTGATTTATAACGTTCATTTTTCAGGTATAACTTATTCAAATTTGTGATTGTTCCATCAAAAGTATTAGTGGAAGTTTATGATTAGCAATATTAACCTAGACTGTATTATACAGAAAAGATATCCTCACTGTTGCGTTAAATGTTAGCAAAAAGGTGCAAGGTGATGTTTACTTTTGATTTTAAATGAGTGTGTAATCATTGTAATTTAACACATGTTTCATCATTTCATCTCGGATATGATTGTGCCTACTGATTGCTTCAATAGCTCATTTTACTAAATATCATAATACCAGTGATTTTTGTGTGAAAAGATTTGTACTTAATTAAAAGTTTACTAAAATACTAAGTGTGAATTAGGATTTTTTTTGTGTGTGTAAACTAGAATTAAAATTGCACAGAGCTTTGAAAAGTTTTGTAGCAGGTGAAATACTGTTTAATGCACAGTGCTTTTCAAAGAAACCAAAGTACATATGACATTTGGAAACTTTCCCAAACAAATAATAAATGTTTGCTGGCTCAGTGTTTCTCAAATTTAAGCCCTGTAACTGTTTTGTACAGTTATGTTTTTGTTAATGATTTAATAGATAGAAGTAAATTATTAAATGATGAAATACTTGTAACTGAAATCTTTATCTAACATCTAATTCTCTTATTATGTACTTAAATTTAATGTATTTTTTCTCAGATTTATTTTTTGTTAGTAAAAATATTTGGCAAATATTATTTTTTTCTCTTCCCTTAAAGCTTAAATCAATGTATGTTGAAGTATGCAAGTTTTATCTCCCACCACAAATTGCTTATTGATGTTAACTTCAAATGCTATTTGTAAAGATGATCTTATTTATATATATATATATATATAAATCGTATATAGGCAGCTAACTCTTTTAAAGGATTATATTTCTCATCTTGATTTTTTATATATAAAATTTTTCATAGATCTGATTGCAAGATCTAAATGTTAGTATTCATGCTCAGAAACTCTAAATAGATCTGATTATTTATTTATCTCATAATCTGACTGGGGGGAAAAATCTTTGTAGAATGAATGTTTCATGTTGAGAAGATTTTAAATTCCAATAAATTAGTTTAATAACATGCATCGACATATATTCATTTAGAACAGGAGTGTGAAACTTGCGGGCCGCATGTGACACAAAATGAAAATTTCTGTGGCCAATATATCAACACACACTAATATATAATAAAATAAAATTTCTCCCAAAATAGGAAAGATAGTAGCAGAGAAGAGATGTCAAACGTAATAACATAGACATTAAATTTTTCTTGTTCTTTTATTTATGTTTACTATGATGTATTATTCGAAATAAACTTACATTTCTATGAATATTGATTTTTTTTTGCAGCCCACGTAAAGTTAGACCTTATTTGTTTGAACCAAGTTAGCCTTTCGAGTTTGACACCCTTGATTTAGACCATCCTAATAGAGATACATTTCAAATTATTACATTTCTTTTATCATAAGTTTTTTCTTCATTTCTTGTTAATGGCTTATTTTGAGAAACACTGCAATATGGAAATTATGAATTCTATGTGTACTCGGGTATTGAATGTTATTGTTTATTCAGTATATAATTATTGTTGTTGGAATAAATTCTGCAGAAAAATCATTTGTATATAATGAAGCTGTGGTGCCTAGTATTTTTTAAAAGGCTATTTGGACTGTGAAATTTGAGGTGTTTTTTATTAAAGCATAACATGAAAGTTTTTTTTTTAAATGTAAGTTATCTTCTATATGCTCTGTTGTAAAATAACAGAGAATAAGGCATATAAATGTATAGCAGCAAATATATATAGGTTTTTAATAATTATGTACTTATTTCATACACAATAGTAATGGTTTAAAATGTGTTATGTATCTTATGTATATGTTATTCTTTCTTATATGAAATTAAACTGCCCTCTTAAATCTAATTACTTTTATGCTCTGCTCTTTTTTAAAACAAAAAAATTTGGAATATGTACTGTGCCGTTTAATCCCTTCATTACAGCTCTACACTACATGCTATAATTTCCCTTGCTATATCCTTCTGGAGATAATGTTTCATATTTGATTATACTTATTTTATACTATATTGTATTCCTTATATTTTAGAATCAATAAGTTCCACTTCTGTATTTAATCAATTGTTATTTAATGAAGGTTAAATACAATGGGATCGGTTTACTTTTAATATTAAAGCATTGTCTTTTGAATGAAAGATTTTATTGATTTCAAGAAAATTATCTTTATGCTCAAAAAAATGTACATTTTGAAATGTATAAAGTCTCAATTTTGAAATAGATTTATATATTATTGGATACAACTATCTCAAAATTTTTATGATTTATTTCTTTTACTATAAAATAAAAAAATATATATACATAATAGTCTAAAACCAAAATCATTTGATATTACCTCTCACAATAAACTTTTATCTTTCTTCAATTTAATCTTAAACAGCACGGATAGTCCAATTGGTGAATTTCATAGCTGAATATTGTGAAATAATGAAAACTGTCATCCAAACTCAAGTACACTTTAATGGTTTCATGTGATGTGAAAGCTTTGTACTAACCCAATTATCCTAAATATTTCATTCTGATTCAGTCAGATGAATTAGTTTTAGTATCATTGTAATTTAAATATCAATTAAGTATTCTGTAGAAGAATATTACACTGAACTACTCTTTTACAATTCATTTTTGCTTACCAGAATTTAAGTATTTTGTCATTTTTATTAACATGTATTACTGCATTGCTGACTGTTTTGAAGGGATTAAATATTGTGTTCATTTTGGAGTTAATTTAAACTCAATTCTAAATTATTTTTTATTAGATTGATTTTAAGCATTACTTATCCTTTAAAAAGTATAATTTTTGTTGTTTATTGTTAAATGTGGTAGTATATATTAAACGAATCTCCCATTTTCCATCAGAAATCAGTTTTTCAATCTACTAAGTTCTGAATGTACAGTTGTGAGGGAAGTGTGATTGTGTAGATGACTCAATTAGTGCATCATTTTGAAGACTGCACTAATCCACAGCTTATTCTGATTTTAAGCACTATATAGTCTTAAATTTTTGCATGGGAGAGTTTCTACATTTACATCGGGTTCTTTTGTAAAGGGATAGGATAATATGTGCCTTATAGGAATCTAATAGTTTTAGGCATGGGAATTTTTGTAACAATATTACTGTGACTGCTGTTGAGAATTCTTATATTGTTGTTTGTGAAAATACCCAAGTGTTTTATTTTTATTTAATGAATTTATCTCCAATTTTTTTACAATAATATTTATATTGAATTTAGTTTTGATTATATATTTGTTAATTCTATTAAGACTTTATGTATGTCACTTCTATTATGATCATAAGTAATTTAAATGTTTTCTTTATTAAGTAACTTAATTTTCTGTATTAATTTTTAAACTTTAGATTTTTTTTACAGAACAATCATATTTTCCAACTGTGTGATAAAAAAAAAACATTATTTTTTTAGTGTCAAATGAAAACATTTTTAAAGAAATTAAAAATTGTAATAAGATTTTTTTATAAAAAAGTTTTTGATTTTCCCCCTTTTCAGTACATTTTTTTTCATTTAAGAAAGAATCTCTTTTAATTCTTTAAAAAAATTTAATTAAATGAATTTCAAATAGAAAGATATTGAAGGCAATAATGTATATATTTAAGAATGGTAAAAGTTTTATTAAAAAATAATTTAAAAGAATAATTAGTGGAATAATATTTGGAACCTCGCAAGTTGCAAGGAATCCTTTTTTGTATTTTTTAATGAAAATATGAAACAAATTGTATGAAAAGTGTCCTTCGTATTAACAAATATTGCACAAGTATATCTAAAACTAGTTAACTTAGAAAAGTTTTTATTTAATTTATTATTAAAAATAAATAATAACTTGCTTGCACTTCATGAAAGGATCTTTTTGTAAAGAATTTAATTTTAACACATTGTTGTCTAGTCTTGAGTTTACTCATGTTTTTGTACCCGAATGCTTTTCGTCTGTCATGGCTTAATTTGAGTTTGTACTTGCATTATCAATTTCAATTTATGAAACCCATGGTATAAGATATATTTTCTAAACTTGTTGTATACCATTACTTACAGGGAATTCTGCACAGTTTATCATACTAAAAAAAGCAAAAATTACTTTAAAAGATATATTCTCACACAAAATTTCATCTTAACTCATTATGTCGAACATAAATCTTAATGAAGCTTATTTAAATTGTTTTATCTCTACATTCATTTTTAAATAATATCCAATAACATGAGATAGCCTCTGTATTAAAATTACCAGTCAACAATGTGTTAATATAATTGTTATGTGATTGCTTCAGGAAAATTATTTTTCACTGTTTTTGTGATTTTGATAAGTTAAATAGGTATCTTTTTTTAATATATAAAAAAAATTGAATTTTAAATCAAGGGGATTTTCATGCATGTTTAAAATGATTTATTTTGGTTTTAATTCTTATAATTTATATATGAATTGGATGATTAAAATAATATGTATAGTAATTTTCTTTCCAGTTTTAAGCAGTAACTACACACATATGTAAATCTTTAGATTACTTTTTTATGTTACAATTTACTATTTATTACTGTTTAAAAATATTTATAATTTAAAAACTTGTTTTTATTAAAAAGATTAATGGCAAATAAATCCATTTGCCTTCCCTGTTAGGCAATCTGAAGAAAACTATCTTTTGATCAATGCTATTTATGTTTAACATATTCTCTCTCTTATTAAAAAAAAATTAGGTTTTAGTTTCTTAAAAAAATTAAATAAAAATGTTTTTCTGAAAGAAAACACTATAAAGACTGACATATTTTGTTAATTATATTTTTCAATACATTTTTTACTGTAATAATGGTTTTAATAGAATTTGTATAATTTTAATGCATCTGTGATTTTTAATTCATTTTAATATTGTTACTGAATATAGTTGTGATACTTTTTATTAATGTGTTACATAAAAAAAGTTTTATTTTATTTTGTAAATAATCTGGAACAAATTATACTTGTTATATTATGCTATTGAGATTTTTCTTAAACTGTTAAACTTTTATTTTGTGTACATATGTTTATCAAAGTTTATTTGTCTTTTTATTATAGACGTGTACTTTACTTGAAATATTTATTTTATTTTCTATATAATTCAATATATTTATGTTGAGTGTTGAATTATATGTCCATATATATTAACCAATAGATATGTGTTCCATGCAAATCAAAGTTTGATTAAAAAATGATGTACCTGTTATATGTGTATTTTCTTAATTGTATGCATTTTTTATTCATAAACAGAAAAAAAAAATTCCTACTAAACTATTTTTATTTATTACCCCATTTGTAGTCTATTGATTTTTACAAGTAGAACTGACTGCATAAAAAATATTTGTAATGATTGTTATTTTGTCTCATGGATTACCAAGAGCCAGCAGAAAACAAATTGTGCATAAACGCAATCTTTGATATTTTCGTAGAAAACTTGGAAGTTTGAGATTTAAATTAATATAACTTTATAAAATTTCATAAATTTTGCTAGACTACAGTAGAGTACACATGATTATCAGGGAAAATAGAAGTGATAGTGAAAAACTAAGTAGCTATGTATTATTATTTTTTTTAAAAAAAGTCTTGCAATAAATTGAAGGGTTGAAAAACCCTAGAATTAAACAATTTTGATTAGTCTCCAAAGTAGTCATTTGACCGCTCTAGTCAGTTTAGTGTTAAAGGGCACAACCAATGTGTTATTTTGTGCCACAGTTAAATATTTGGTTTCACGTTCAAGCTGATAACACCTTCACACTTAAGCCTATGACACTGTATGTTTCAACAGTATAAGTCCTTTTATTTATGAACTAGCTTTTATCCGCTCGCGTTGATGTCTTTAAATAACTGTAAAGTCGTAATCATTATAATTAACAAGTAAGTAATATAATAAGGTAATTTTTTTGCTTGACTGGAACCAATAAAATTCTAAAATTGATCTTAGTTTAAAAAAACTGAAAATGTAATTTATTATAATAATTAACAACAAAAATTCAATAACTTAAGCTATTAATATTTTTAAAAATCGAAAGTATCTACGTTTAATATATAATTTCTCTTTAAAAGAGCTCAAAACAGAACTGTATACCATATTATATGTCCTTCCGTCAGTTGCAAATATGTGAAGATTTGGGCATTGGACACACCGATCAGGCTACATATAGTTGACCATGGTAAAAACATTGCTTTTCCAAATGCACCCCTGCTACCTGAAATGTTAGCTTTGTTAATAGCAACATTAAAACTAGGGATATTGAAATCGTTTGAGTTGAAATGGTAGGTCAGTGGTGATACTTGGAATTCGAGGTATGATAACACTATCCCTTTTCATGACATATGTTAAAATATTGGCACCAAGTATATTCTGCATCAGTTTTGTGATCCAAAGCCTCGTTCCTTTACATAGTCGAGGAGCATCGAGATTTTGCATAACTGGTACATTTAGTTTTAATTGAAGTTTATGTGAGGGTACACCTGAAAGTTCAAGTGAATTTTTGAACTCTGTGGGATATGAAGTACTTTGTTCTTTTTCCATGATTGTATTCATTGATAAATATTTCTTCATTTCCCCCCTCCCCCACACATCGTTTAAATTTTCAATGTTGATTTTATGGACAATGCCATTGTTAGGCACCAATATTGATCTTGCGCGCAACCACTGACCCCAATTTAAATTTTGTTGCAAGCCCGGGTAAATTTGAGCAATAAGATTTACATCATTTTCTTCTACATTACAAAATTCTTTGGAAGTAAAATATAACCTCGAGCATTTGCGTCCAAACATACATAACCGATTTTCAATTGCGTCTCTGGATAATGTTCCAAATCTACGTCATTATGAAGATGCACTCTCATATTCGTTTTCAGACTTAATTTTTCAAATTTTGCCCATAAGCTTGATGATTTAATAGAGACTGATTTCATCTGTGACAGGATTACAAGGGGAGTTTTTGAAAATTCACCAGCCAATATATAATAAAGTACCATTCCTCCTATAATATCTGTACTGTCTCGTAAATCCTGAAGAGTCCGATTTAACGCTTCTATAGCTTTCTTGTAAGACATTGTACTTTCATCCCACACTAAAAGCTTGCATTATGGAAGCATCCTGCTTGAGAGCTATTTTTTCTGAAATTTCAGATGAGTGAATCTTTAAATGCAAGATTAAGCGATAATTTTAAAACGGAATGTACAGTACGACCGTTGGTCAGTAAAGTCGCTGCTATACCCGAAGAAGCCATAGCAACTGCTATCTTCTGGGTTTTTCTGATGGTCATTAATAATAAGTTAAGCAAAAACGTTTTTCCGGTTCATCTAGGGGCGTCGAGAAAAAAGAGTGCACCACTGCCGGATTCTATTTTGCGTAACACTTGTTGGAAAACGTGACTTTGTTCTGGAGTTAATTGAGGGATGAATTCTGTTACTTGATGTTGGAATGCTATAAAATCGTAGTTTAATTCTCAAGCAATTTCATTATCGAAGCCATTTCCGTCGACACGTCTAGGAAAATCATGTAGCTTCTTCCCAACCATTTTGAAAACCTTTATTACATTTTGTTGTAGATGTGTTGATTGAAAGGCATATTTGCTTCAAAATATCTTCCGCCATGTACTTTTTGTACTTATTCCAAAAGGTTTGAGGATTAGAAAGACCGAAGATGAAATAAGTATTGCGTAAAGCTCCTTAATTTTATTCGGCGAGTGACATTGTATGGCTTCTCCTCCATAGTATTATCTAGTATATCTTCAAAGTAATTCTTCCACGTAAAATATCTAGGTTCAGTATAAGTGAAAAATTTTGTGCAAAATATGAATATTGTATAATTAGATTTTAAAAAATTCAAAGTGATAAACATTCAAAACTTTTTATGAAACTGTCAATTAATATTACCATAAAATTTTCAATATCACGTGCGCAATTCGCTAAAACTTTATTTTGTTTTCCTCTTTAAAAAGTGGGAGAAAATTTGCATTACAATATCTGGGATTGTCGGAATAGAGAACTTCTTAGCCAACTTGGCAATATTTTTCAAAGTTTGAGTTTGACATTTAACAAACGTAATGTAATAAACGTTATACGTTTAATAAAAAACCATTTAAAAAATTGCTTTTTGTAAAGATGCTAAATTACACTGTGTTATAAATGGGAGAAATTTCCATTATTGACCAAATGCATAATTTTGCGCCAACTTGGTGGGGAGTAAGCAAAGTCCCACGGTTTTACCCGCATAGTTTCCGTACCTGTAGGAATATGGAGATAAAATGTACCTTATGTTACTCGCTGATAATGTAGCTTTCCATTAGTGAAAGAATTTTTAAAATCGCACCAGCCGTTTCCAAGATTAGCCGGAACAGACAGACAGACAAAAAATTTTAAAATTGATTTTTTGATATAAGTACCGTATATACCTTTAAATGCATTTAGTAAAAAGCTGCTAATTTGAAATTATAAACAGACACTTCAATTTTATTTATTTATATAGATGAATCCACTGCTTATTGTTTGCTGATATTAAGCAGCCTACCATTACCCTAATGTAATAAATATGTATAGAATTTATTGTGGTGTGTACAAGTACTATCATAACCTGAACAGAAGAAAACTAAGATCACTTTAAGTGTTAAAAAAATGATATAATCGAATAGTTAATGATGAAAGTATAGCTTGATTGCATTTCAATCCATTTAAATATGTCATTCAGCTATACTACAAAACAGTAAATAAGTTTTTAAGTATATTTGTTTTTATTGTTCATATATACAGATGTGCAAATTGACATTTCTTTTGAATAAAACTATTTTTCACTACTTTTAAATTTTAAGAAGAAATTTTATTAATCACAATGTAATATTAATTAATGATGAAAAGTTTTGATTTTTTTTTAGCATTACTTGGTTTTAGATCAATGTTCCTTAATTGTGTTAAAAATAATTTATCTAGCCATGATCTATTAAATGTTAAGGGTCTTTTAAATTTATTGATCAATTCTACATTTTAATTAAAGTATTAGTTAAATTATTGTATGCTTCTCAATTTATCACAAAATTTCAAATGAAAAAAAGAATAGGCCTTACCAATTCTTTATTTTTTTTTATTACTGCTGAAGTTTAATAAAAACATCTTTTGATTAATACTCGATATTTTTCTTAACTAAAAGATCATTTCTTGGATTTTCAACTTCATCAACCACATCCAGAGCTGGCACAATCACTTTTGCCGGAGATGAAGAAAGTCCTATGCAATTTTCTATCCGACTTGAAAGCTCTCTATTATAAATTTCACAATCACACCTCAGATGCAATCTATCATTCGGTAAATAGCGCTCTTTCTTTTCCATCAGCATGCTCTTCTTTAGGAATTTTGGAAATTTCAGGAATTCCGTCAAAGCAGGCTCGAACCACCGTTTCAAAAGTATCAGAATAAGTTTTTTCTCCATAAGCATTTATTACAGATATTTCGCAAACGATAAAGAAATCGGCTTTAGGATCATCGTCTCTTATTTCGATATTTACCTCGTCTCCATTCAAGTAGAAAGTAAAAAGCGGCGAAGGTCCACCTTTAGTTTCTGTTTGCAAAACGATACTGTTCTTTTGTTCTGGTTGCAGTTTGTGGAACTCTTTGATGGCCCAAACGAACGATCTGTGTTCTTGTCCCATTCGTGTTCGTGCGAAGCATAAATCAGCGGTTGAAATTTCGATCTGTGATCTCCACATTCGACATCGAATCGTGAGTGTTTTTCGGCAAGAACTCTTCTCTTTTCTCTTCGAATCTTTTGTAACTCGTATATCCATAAAACCTGAAAAAATCTCCCTTTCCAAATGGTTTGATGTCATTTTTCGACATTAGCGGTGATCCATCGGCTCCGAGCATTGAGATTTCGAATACTATTTCCATTCTGTCCGATGGTCCTTCGTCTTCTTTCATTCTTTTTATGTACAGCGTTAAATGTGAGACTTTGCTGTGCGTCATTTTAAGACGCTATTTTGTTTTCTCCATTGAATCTACAACGAACTTGGGGCTTTTTATTTTTTGGATTAAAATTGATTTATAACAGTTTTCAATGGCCCAGATGTAAGTGAAAGGAGCTTTTTTGCTGCTATCAACATTCATCATCTTGCTGTATCTCTGGTTTCAACTTCCGAAAACTGTTTTAACTCTTTGTCGTTCTAATCTTTTTAATTGTACACAATAAATAATTATATGTCATCTGACTCTCGTCATGGAAAATGTGGCCTATCGTTGCGCCGAATCGCGATGGGTTGAATTCTTTTATTACTCTTGTTTTATCGTATTTAGATAAAATGGGAGTTACCTACTGCATTTTTCCTATTGTTATTGCTGAGAGTAAATCGTTACTTCTTTGACTGATAATGATGTTATTAACGCCAAATTCGTATAAAAAAATTTCCTTGTTTAACACATTTCTCAGATAATCAGCAAAACACACACACGCATGTATTTATTCAATGTGACAGAACAATTGAAAGAAGAGGAAAAGAGTTCCAAGATTAAGATGTCTTTCGAAAGATAACTGAACATGTGGATTATACTTTAAAGTTATTTTGAAATATTGCTTATATTTACATTATTTTATTTTGAATATTTTAATTATTTTAGCTTGCATATAAAACTAACAAAAATATGTGTGTTAAAATAAAAGCAGGACTGAATGTGCGTGAAATATTTGATATTATTAATACTTGCTTATCTTAAAAATTATCAGGGAATAAAATTCTTTCTATTTAAAATTTTCTTTAAAAAAAACCACTAATCTAGGGAAAATTGAATCAATACATAAACTAATCGTAATTTTTGCAGAAATTTAAAAAATGACTTTTTTTTCCTTCAATCTATTCTATATTCAAAACTGGATATTTTTGTTCTCTTCACAAATACATATTTTTCGACAGTGAGGTTGAAATGGAATCATGTAAGAAGGTAATTGCAAAAAATTTATCCTGCAATATCTGAGATTATGTGACCTTCCCTTCCTGCAAGTGAAAAACCTCTTAGATCTGGGCAGAAGATTAATGACCGAGATTGTTTAACCAACTTAATTTGGGGAAGTTCCCTGCTGTAAAATATCAAAAATATGTTCTCTTTCAGAAAAGGATTTTTTTAATCAGAATATTTTAATAAGGAAAAGTGAGAAAGAATAAAAATCGTTTGGCGAAAGTAAATTGTTATATTCATAGCATAACTATTACTTAGGTTTCGAGCCGAAACCATACTTTTTTAACATAAAAAAAGAGCAACGCACCAAGAGTTTTCTGAATGGAACGAAACTTTTGGCGATCATTTACTGACTAGCTGGAATTCCAGAGAATTGAACGGAGAATGAAACAGACATATTCCAGCGCTAAAGCATAACTTCCATGCGAATATGGTTCCGTCAACCCAGGTGGATTGTACCAATGCTTCGCAGATGAATTTGCGAACAATATCAGCCGATGTCACCATTTGAGAGAGGACATGCAGTTGGACTAACAAAGTTGGGTAATCAAGTAGTAGGACAATTCGATGTTTGGATTGGTGTGACACGGAAATTTTGCGAACAGAGGGTCAAGAAAGTATCGGTTGAGGACAGTGACGGTCAAATCGACGCTTCTAATGCGTCCTTATCAACGTTCGATATGTAATCAGGACACCAATGAACTGCTATGACCATTGGTAGGCGACTCAACGAATGGGGATTGTGGTCTAGGAGAAGATCAATTCGCTGACTGCGCGTTTAACCGCAGCACACCGCCATCTGCAGAATGTCACAGACTGAAATAGTAATTATTCCAGCAATGATTATCTGTCTCTTGCTTCAAATTGAACCTTTATGACTAGCGAAGTAGTGTCTGAAGACTTCTAGAACAGCAATGAGATACTCACCTAATTGTCATCCGACACATACATCGACACTTAGGAGTTTTGATAAGGAGAGGGGGGGGGGCTTTCATATGATTCCCGAGTCCCTTTGGTTGTCATCCGTGAAATCTTTACAACATAATATGTCAACAAGGTTGTTAACCCCGTAATGTGACCATTCTTTTCATAGACCTCATAGGCTTACTTTTCAACAGAATAACGCTACCCGACTCAACGTGGGAGGCTTTTGTACTCTGTCTGTCTTCGTGCATCTCCAATATTTCCCTGGCCGTTGCGATCACTAGATATCTTTCCAAAAGAACACATTTTGGTTCTGATGAAAAGTGGCTACTAATCACTCCGATATATAAATATGATTTGGTCCCCATTTTGCATGCCTGCCCACATCTAGAGAGACTTTCTACCATTTTTGATAGCAGGTCATAGAAATTAACTTCCATGCGTCCATCACAGTTGAAATAAGTGCCGGCAGTGAGAATGGTCGAATTGGTTGACTACGTTATTCTATCCAAAGGTGTTCCATGGGATTTAGATTAGGGCTGTGTGAAGGCCAGTCCAGTTTTTGAACACCCATTTCGTCAAACTATGCTGCGCAAGCCTTTTTTTTTTAATGGGGTTGCGTATTGGTATTTCCTTTGCAGATCTAGTGCATTCTCCAGGATCTGGTATCCCTTTTTAGCACGACATCATGTAAGCGATAGCAATTACCACAAGTAATTTTGACGCCCAGTTTCCTCACCAGAGGGAGGCATTTAAGCTCTAGAAAATGCGAACCTCTACTTGGATTTAATTTTGCCGAGAGCACCCAAGCCAAACAGAACTCTTTGGATCTTTTACATGCCATATAATCATACGACATGGCTGCTGTCGAATTTTCTGCATCATAAAAATCCACCGACTTCGACTGGGATCGAACCCTCAACTTTGAGTGCAGAAGGCTAGCGACAAACCAACCACGCCTGAAGTGGGAATGGAGCAATTATCCTGCTGGAAGAGAAACAAGCCTTCCCCCAAATATTGCTATGATGTTGTGAGAGCAGTATTGCCCAGAATGTCCTCATACATCACAAAGATCATTTTTTTTTCAATCACAGGAACTAAAATTCCCAGACACAATTATGAGAAAAAACCCTCACACCTTGATGCTGTCACCACCACCAAACTTTACAGTTGCACAATGCTGTCAATTAAGAAGCGCTCGCCGGGCATCCGCTAAACCCAGACGTGTTCATCAGACTGCCAGATTATAAAGCGTTTGTTTCATCACTTGAAAGAACATCTTTTCACATGATCATAATTTAATGACAGTTTTGATTCATGGCAATCTGGAGAGTGATGCTCGAATTGTGAGCAGCTGCACAACCGTGGAATGTCAGGTTTTTTAACTCTCGACGAGTAGTCCTACTGCTAGCACTGATGCCTGATGAACTTAAGAATTCTTGTGTGATTTTTCAACCAACGAAGACTTGCAACTTTGCTTCACCACTGTTTTCAGAGCTCTACGGCTGCGTTTACGAACCCTTTTCTGCCTACCACTTCGTTTTTCTGCAGTTTCACTGCTTCGACGTTCCTACTTCGCAATTCCATCGCTCGCGATTGGTGGATTTAAGCTTCTGCAGAATGTCCGAAAATTTTACGAACTGATTTTCCACAAAGGTACAGCCCCATTATAATATCACGGTCAAAGTCACTGAGCTCGTTTTACTAACTCATTGTCTCACGCAGGGCCGCTTTTCCGCTTATGCACATGCTTAAGGCGCAAAAGATTTGAGGGCTTAAAAAATTGAGGGGCGAAATGTATGGAAATCTACTATGGAGCAAGTAATATAAAAAAATATTTTAAGTCTCAATTCCTGCTTAGGTTAACAAGGAAAAGTTTTATTTTATTTACTTTTTACTAAATAGTTACAATTAATATAAATATGTATATACATATGACAGAATCACAATATTAACCGCTTGCCTAATTATCCCGAGTTATCTTGGGCTCGTGTATATTGCAGTTAATTATTATCCCGAGAAAACTCGAGTGAAGCAGAATTTGTCAGTACGATTTGTTTTATAACGATTTTACTCGGCCTGATCGAAATGAAAGGAAATATTCAGCTTTGATTGGCAGTTTGCAAAGTTTTGTTGATTTCGTGGATCTTTTGGCGGGACAGGTCACATATTTTCCCTATGGTATAGTACACGTTGGCTTGTGGATTAGTAATGTCTAAAGAAGGATAGTTTCGTTGAAAAGTAAAATAATGGCGATGATGCAAGATAGTGAAAGAAATAATATTTTTCAGAGAGTGATTGTGGTGGACACTGAAAAGAGTGGAAGGGATTCTTGTGTATGTAGCTTGCATTTTGTACTGTAAATAAGGAGGTTCACGATCACCCAAAATATTTAGAATGGAACTGATTGAAAAAATAATTTCAGAAAATCATCGTGACGAGTTTTTGGCCGCATCAAGAAGACCCAGCATTAGTCCTTCACCACTCAGGTTAACCCCTGGTCATTTTCCAGATTATATTCCTGCTACTGAAAAAAAATCTAATCCAACGAGACAGTATACTCTGTGCTCCCGTAAAGAGGTGAGCCAGTAAGAAAAGAGACCGGATACCAGCGCGCAGAATGTCGGGTATAACTTAGTGTTGGCCCTTGTTTCAAAAACTATCATACAAAGACTAAAATTTAACTTCTTCCCTTTACCCGAGATAACTCGGGATAGTTAATTAATGTTAAAACTAAATGCTGTTAAACCTGTAAAAAATTAAAAATTCTACTTAAAACTTGCGTATTTTGTTTTGTTTCGTTTCCTTGTATTTAATAATAAAATTAAAAAATGTGATGATCTTTTGCAACTTTTTAAAAATATATATATAAGGGAAGTGGTTAATTGGCAAAATATAGAAAAAACGATTTTCCATTTTCCTTTCTATATATGGTGTTGGACTATTTTTTGTTTGTTATTGTTCATTAATTAAATTAAATTATTCTAATAAAATATTATATTGAAAGAGAAATCACATTCTCAGAAATCAGGCCATCCCAGGTGATATTCAAAACCACTACCTTTTGATTAGAAGTCCAACGCGCTATCCATTGCGCTACAGGGACACAACGAAAGGTTTTCCTTTCAGTATATGGACTTTCTGTTGGACTATTATTTTTCTTTGTTACTATTTATTCATATTTTAATTTCATTAATGAATTAATATTTGAAAAAACTGTATTAACATCAATTGTCAGCCACTACTACTTTAAAAAAATGTATTTGAACTTGAATGGTGAATAGAAAGTATTTTGTCAACGATTGAAAATTTGAACAAGATATATATAGAGAGAGAGAGAGAAAGAGAAAGGGAGAGTGAACTAATAGTAGGAATTGAAAACGAAAAGAACTTAATAGTTTGATGTCGTTGCCACGCACTCAAAATGATATTACAATGAAAGTGCCTTACAATGATATCATTAATGATTTTGCAGTGATCAAAGCTCGAAGAAAACCTTTGCTGAATAAGTACAATGACATTGACTCAAACAAAGAATAAGGTTATCTAAAGTAAAAAATAGTAAAGCAAAGAGCGTTTAAAACAGTTCATACAGTAATGAGTATACTGTTATTGCAAACGATTTCATGAATTTACTGTAGTAATTTACAAAGAGGGGGGGGGGGACTTGATGCCGTAAGGTAAGAAATGAACAAGAGAGGCCAAACCACGCCACTGTCCCCTTTCCTTCTTGCTGCCGGTTGATAGTAGGTGGTTGATAATAAGAAGACTCTCCGAAGAACAAAAACAAATAAAGGGAAAAAGTGAAGAATTTCAAGGAAAATCCCACCCCAATTTAAACTGGAAAGGTAAGATCTGAAAGAGGGGAAGTGTGCTCTGGAAGTAGTGTTGTGGGCCATAACAATTTGAAGAGGCTAGGGCACCGGGGAAGTTAGAAACGGCTCTGGTCTCACGGACGTATAAATATGATCTGACAAAGCACTACGAATAATTTTATGGTATTGCTTTAATAATAATTCAGTTATAAATAAAATTACGTCATCTGTCGACGTATCAACCGTATCAAGGATACAGGACCCCCAAGCTACAAGGGCTCCAACATTTGTAATATTTTAACATTTTCATATAAGTTTAAATAATGTAATAAATTATAATTTTCCAAAAGGGCCCCCAAAGAATTTTTTATACCGGGCCTATTTATCACTAGCTACGACAGTGCCAGAAGGTTATATGAAAGGGCTGTACAACGACAGGGCCATTTCCTGCTTAGGTACGCAAGGCACGTGCCTGGGCGCAAAAGTTTTGCGGGTTCAAGAAACTGAAGGGTGAAAAAAGGCGAACAAAATAATAAAATTACACCGAATGTGTACCGCCTAGTGAATCATGATAGAAGAATTTCTGCCCTAAAGAGAGTAAAGACTGAAATGAGAGCTACTATGGACAGTGGCGTAACGGAAAATAATTGGGCCCCAAGCCAGATCTCATACTTCCTAGAAAAAGTCTGCATTCATCTACTACTTCGTACATAAACAACAACAAAAAATTTAAAAACCAGAATTTGAAATTTTTTTAAATGATATATTATTAGTTCATTCCAAGTATTGAGAATAACAAAAATAAACACGGATATTTTTCATAGCTTTTGAAATAACAGGTTTGTAGTGATACCAACAAAAATAAAGTAGAAAAAGTCTGCGTTCACTGTTTTAGTAGTAACTATACTAATAATTCAAAAAGAATAATGAGCTATACTTAATAGCTACAGTGGCGTAACGGAAAATAATAGGGGCCTCTCGCAAGGTCAGGTTTTGGGCCCCAAGCCAGATCTTACAAAGGATTACAAAACCAAACATAATGTACCTATACACATCACCTAAAAATATTTAAACATTAAACTTATAACTGAATACAAAATCAACCTGAGTCTGAATAAACGAAGTAAATAACCTTTAAGATAAGAGAGTATTTATGGTATTTATTAAAATGGAAAATCTCTCTGACAACAGTCGAAAGACAACCTGGTAACTTAAATAAAAACAATACATTAAGAAAGACACGAAAACTAAAATAATTTTCGTTTTCAAATTCTTGCAAAAGAAAAAATATATCGCTTACCTTATTCGTTTCTAAATCCCGGGATGAGCTTGATCAAAACTTCGATTATATTCTAGCATAAATACTGTCACTCTTGAAAAAGAGAGTTCTTTGTTTGATGCAAAAATGATTTAATGAAAAAAGAAATAAAATGCTGATACATTCCGCGTGCTAAGATAAAAACACAACTACTATTTCTTATACCCAGACTATATAAAAAAAAATTTGTTCCCTTAAATGTGTATCTATATGAGCACCTACATAAAGCGTAAAATCACTTCTATTCGAGTCTGTTTTTCTCAGTTTTCATCTTACGACTCCTTTTCTTTAGATTGAGTATCCTTATTAGCTGAAGTGTCCGAAACTGTGTTTTTTCTTGTGAATTAATTTTCACTTCCATGATTTGTTCATCAAGTTCACTAGCATTACTTTAACTAGTACTTGCACAAGATTATGTACTTGCAGATTGTCAGGGTCACGCGATAAATTTATTAAATTACTTATTGGTGACGTCATGATGTAATGGTTTAAACAAGCTGCTTGTGTATCTTGTCTTTGGCAAGGAGCCAAAAGAATGTAGTAGATAGATTTCTCTGGAAATAAATGGTGAATTGATGCTGCTCTGATGAGGTTAGATTTTCTTTTGTTTGAATTGGGTTCACGGCCGACACAGATATTAAAAATCTATCCAATTTTGTACATTTACAATGAAAATTATACTCCTTTTCCTTTCGAATTTTTCGTTTTTGAGAAACATTCAAAGTTTTTTTAGCTCCACTCCTTTTAGTGCCGCGTTTCTTCTTGTCTTTTTGACAAAATGCCATTTTTTGAACGAGAATATTAAATTCCGATAAAAAAATACAGTTCTAATAATGAAAGCGAGAAGTGAGATGGAAATGTTTTAATAGAAAAGGAACACAGAGATGTGTCTGTTCTAAAAGCAATTTTGTGAAACGTTTCTCATTATGCTTTATTTGATTCAATACACATAAAGCTGACCAAATTATTATTTAAATGCTCTCTATGATTTTCCAAGTATCGTAATAATATTTCACGGGAAAAAAGCATAACAGATGTACGTTATTTACGACTTAGCTGAATAAAATGAAATACTTGAGGGGGGAGGGAGAACTAAATTGCCAATAAGTTACGCTGCAACTTCGGTAAAAAGTAAATCATATCTTTTTTTCTCTCTGTACAGCTAATGTAAAGTATACTATAATAATAACAGTGTGAATTTCTTTATCTTCCTAGCATTATATCCCCGATTCTCCATCTGACTTTTTTTTATCTGTTAGTAATTTGAGTTTGAAAAACACCACTAAAGAAAAGTATCTCTCGTCACGGGGATTACAGTACATGGAAAAAAAATGTTTTTTGATTTGGTTATAGGATCAAAGATATCTAATGAGCGCATTAAAATTTTGATTTTGAATGACGTTAGATCACCAATTGGAAAATCGCTTAAAAGTTGGATTTTAAAAAATCTAAAGCGAATTTCGAGGAAATCTACATGAAGGGCGTCAGTCAGGCTTTGGGCCCCCTAGAAGCTTTGGGCCCCCCGCAGTGGGGGGGGTTGCGGGGGTGTACGTTACGCCACTGACTATGGAAAATGAAGAGTGATGTTGCTGTGCGCTCAAAATGATATTGCAATGGAGGTTGATTACAATTATGTCATTAATGAGTTTGCAATGATCAAAGCTCGCAGAAAACTTTTGTTCAACAATAATATATACTTTATACCGTAATTGCAAGCGATTTCATTAATTTATTGCACAATTTACAAAAGGGTGGGTGATCCGTGATTCTGTAAGTTAAGAAAAGAATAAGACTGGCCAAACCATGGCACTATCCTTACCTTACGGCTGCCAGTCTAGGATACGGTGGGTTTATAGGTGGTGGGTAATGGAAAGATTCTCCAAACAGCAAATACAAAGAAAGGAAAAAGAGTAAGAGAGTCAAGGGAAATTCCCTGCCGAAACAACATTGGCAAGGTATGTGCTGAAAGAGGAAAGGGACAGTTGGTAAGTATTTGAAATGCTTAGGGCGCTGGGAAGATTAAAAACGGCTGTGTACAACGAGACGTGGTTAATTTTCAATAGAAATATAAATTTGCTTCTATCAGAAATCAGCTAGCTGTCTATTTCCGTTGAACATAAATGTTCCTGAACCATAGCTAATCCACTCCTATATTTCCCCCTCTCCCGTGATCTAATGACGAAGTCGACATCCAGACACGCACGCAAACTAACTTTCGATATGCGGAAAGGGCACAATAAAGGATTCAAGCTCTTTATGGATAATAATAATTTTTTTTTAGATTTGAATTTTAGGTATGATTGCTTAGAACAACTACTTGAAACTTAAATTCTAAACTCCGATTTTTGTAATCAGGTCGAGCAGGATTTTAATCTTCAGATGTTCGAGCATGCGTAATCAGTAAGTCCATTTATTTACCTTTTGTCACTCATGAGGTTGAAGATTAGCGCCAAAACTGAATTATGAAATAAAAACGAATCATCTTGATTTGAAAATTATATCTGTAATCAGATCTGAAATTAGTAAGTTTGCAAGTCAAATACAAGCAGTTCCTTTTTAGATTCGGAACAATAAAATGGAAGAGTTTTACTTCTGTTTAATTTTTTAGTGCGGAATTTTTCAAAAAGTAATTTAATAGTCGTGCAGTTGTATGTTTTTTCTTTTTCAATATTTTCAGAAGAAAAAAAAAAAACCTATATTATTTTCAAATTCTTACGATGTAGTTTTTAAATTAAAAAACTATCTTATAATAAAAATAAGAGTCATAGGAAACAGTAGAAGAGTAGTTTTAATTACAATATGCGATTATTAATTTTTTTTTCAAAAAAATTCTTCTTAAGCTAAAATTAATTCATAACTCTAAATTCAAAAGCACTATTGTGAATTTTTTTTGATTAAATTTTGCCTATACTTTTGAAAATTTAAAGTAATTTTAAGTTTTTAAATCTTAAAATTCCTCAATTTTGTTTTTCAGAATTACTGATGTTTTAAAAAAATTTCTTTTTTAAGCTTTTAATTTCTAGGCAATTAAACATTTACAAGTGTATGCATTTGACAATTTTATAAGTAGTATATTATTTAAATTTAGGGAATTAGAAGGTTTAAATTATTAATTTTTTCATTCTATTTTTTGAAAAGTTGATTTTGATAGCATTGTAATTATTAATATGCTTTGAAATTGTTTCATATTCTTTTTCTTTTAGTATATTGTATGGGTAAAAGTACTTAAAATATTGTAACATGGATGCAAATCATTCTGAAGTATATGTAACTAAGGTAAGTGATCAGTTTTATAGTAATATTGATCGATATATTTTTAATAACTAAAGATTGATTTAATATTCCACAGCATTATTTTTTTGTATAAATAGAACATTGTTTGAATGATAATTGTTAGCTGCTAAATTGATTGATATAGCTATTTCTCAAAAGACATATGTTCCTTTATTATTTGAGTCTCGTATAACAGGGGTGGGCAACTTGTTTTGGCTCACAAGCCACATTGTGGGAGTGAAAGATACTAAAGGAAGGCACCTTTTTCAAAAACAAAAAAAAAGATTGCATTCATTATATAAAAAAATATTAAATTTTAGTTACATAAAATAGTGGCAAATTTAATTTTATTTATTGTACTAATTGCATATTATCCATAGTTGTATGACATTGAATTTTAGAATCAATTTAATGAGACAAATGTACCTAACATAATTTTCTACAATTTTTTTTTGAAATCAGGAGTGAGATTGCTTGTTTAAATTCTCATAGCAGCCTGCAAGTTTGTCATCTTCTTGTACTTGCATCTATATTTACTCTTGTTGATTTTCATACAAGAAAACTTTGCACACAGGAATATATGCCAAATAAAACATAAATAACAAATCCTTAGCAATTTTCTTCATACCCATGGAAATTTTACAGCAGACCAAGATTTATAAAAGTCAATGTCATAGCATTTAATATTTTCTTCACACTGTGATCTGACTGCAAGTCGGTAAGTTCTAATTGTTGCTCTTCAGATACTGTATGCAGCAATGAGATAAGAGAGCAAATTGAATTTAGACTCGATTTTCTTGAAACCTTCTTGTGACCTCGCCCACCAAACTCTACAGATGATTTCTTAGTAGAAATACTTTTAATTACTTTATTTTCCTGATAAAGGAATTCTGTTTTCTTAATAGTGAAAAATATAAAACAATTTTTTTATTGTACAAGAAATCTTGTTTTAAAACTGATTTTCCGGCTGTCCTGGCTAGCTGCTATTTGCCCACCTCTGCTATATAATAAAAAAGTCACCCACATCTACTATAGTGGTTAGTGATGCTGACTGCTGTGCCATAGGGCCTGAGTTGGAATCCCAGAGAAGGCATTGATGTTTGTAAATGTATAGTGCCTTTGCAGCATGGGGGTACTCTAAATAGCTGTCAAGTCCCAAGTCCTCTTGTGAGGTTGAGGGAAGAAAAGTGGGAGGTCCCTGAACACCCCCAGGGTGTTCTCCCTCTAAATTAGTGGGGAACCTAGCCAATTTGCACTGTCACCTGTATGGTGCTCAAAACTACAGCTAACGACAGGTGTAACAAACTAGCCTTTTGCCACAATTAATTTCATAGGCCTTGATCTGATGCAATCAAACAGGTGGCATCAGAAACAACATATAATAAAAAATGTGTCGTGGTGGGGTGTACTTAAAAATGTATGTAAAATTTAAACTAAGAAAGGCATATAATTTAATCTACTATGTATAAATCCAATGATCAGATTGAACAATTTTGGTATTAATTGACATATACATTTAAGTATGATTTTCTGTATGTATTATGGAGGTTTTTTTTCCTTTTGGTTGTAGCTTAATAGAAATAAGAAGCTAAAAAATGTATTTTCATTGTGTATGTATCTGTACTTTAAAAAAATAAATTAATAATAATAATTTTACTTATCAAAAGAGTGAAATTCAAAATGTATTTTAAAATAGAATTCTAAATGTGTATTTTAAAGAATACAAATACATTTTCTACACTGCTTGATAATTGCTAAGAAACAGTTTCTTTTTTTAGAATAATTAAGAATAGACAATTTTTGAAGAAATGAAACTAAGTACATATTTATTAGGGGTGATATGCATTTATTATAATGCAAAATGGTACAGATATTGCCATATTGAAGAATTAAAAATAAATAAAAGATGCTCCAAGGATAGTTTCCAAACAGCCACAAAAAAATTTATCTTCAGGGCAGAAGGATGCAGACATGAGTACCTTAGTAAGATATGTGTTGACTACAGACACTAATGCACATTTTGCATCTGTTCCCATGCTCATCACTAAACTACCAAGAAGCCTTTGGGGGATATTATCCCACTTCTCTCTCAAGATGGTTTTGAGCTCTTACACTGTACATGGAAGAATGGTTCTTTATGCAACTCATCTGCCAAAAGCATCCCAGTCAATAGGATTTAGATAAGGAGAGTAAACAGGTTGTTGCAAATGGAAAATATTTTCATTTTGCAGTGTGTCCTATACTTCAACGCTTTTGTGTGGCATCATAATATATCATCCATAAATAGAAAGTCTAGACCTACAGCACCCCTAAAAATATGAACATGGTCCAGAATAATCTCTCTGCAATATTGTTGCTATGTAACGCTTCCTCGCTCAAAGATGTGAAGTAGTGTTCTGTCATTGTGCATAATGCCTGCATACACCATCAAGCCTAGGCCGTACCAATCACGTCCACAAACAAACTTTTGTTCATAATGTGTTCCACACTCCCTCCACAGTAATTGGTGGCGAGAATCACTTGTCACACTGAAACAAGATTCATCAGACCAATTTTAATGATCCCAACCGACATGTTCCTTACACCATCAGTAATCTCTTGATGATGGAGTGTTTGAAGTGGGATGCAACAAACAGGCTTTTGTGCATGTAAACCTACTTGAATTAATCACCATGAGATGGTTCTTGCTGAAACATGCTTACCAGTAGTGGTTGCAAGGTTTGTAGCTATCTGGCCAGGAGTGAAATTTCTGTTCCTTTTTGCCACAAGGCTTATAGTGATTCTCTGGAAGTGTGTTGTTCCTACCACAACTCCCAGCATGCTTTCGCAAAGCATTTCCACCTTCAATGGCCTTCTTTAATCACAAGATGACACTCTTTGATACACCCATTGGGAGGACACTAGTGACACTTTGACCTGCTTTCAGTTGTCCAACTGCTCGTCCACGATTACAGTCACTAAAATGATGTCTTGCTGACATTTTGCTCTTAATTATTACAAGAACAAAACAGAATTTCAAGAGGGAAAAACTTTTATAACATCCAGCTCTATTTTAGCCATGCATCAAACAGCATGAATTTTCGTATAAATCATGAGCTTGTATGCATTATCTTTTATGCGGATAATGTCCCTGGTCTATTACACCCTCTGAACTTGAATTTGCTTTTATTGGTCAGCTGTCTGAGACACAATTTTGTTCCTTAGCAATTGTCAAGCAATGTTCCTAATTACATTAATTATTTGTGCATTTGAATTGACTTTTTGGTCTTTTTTCCAGTTGTTAGAACAGTTAGAAGAATTGAAAAAGAAGAAAGCTCGCAGATTAGAAAAATTAAAGGTAAATAATTTTTCCACATTTTTTTGTGTTCCTTTCTATGTTATAAAGATTTCTGTTTTTGATTAATTTTTATGCCTAAATTAGGGGGGGGGGCAAAATATTTAGAAAAAACAATTAAATTAATTTTTGATTGGGACTTTTTAACTGAAAATAACACAATGATAAAACTTTATGATCTGTATTGGGATCGTTGAATTATAATTTTACTTCTGAACATTGATTATTTTTTGAACAAATAATTTAAAATTAGTTTTTGTGTATCTTCTTATGATAGATTGTTTTTATTTTTCAGAAAATAGGCAGACATAAAAAGAAATATTTTTGTCAAGCACAGAAAATGAAAACTGTCATGATAGTCCATTTCAAAGTATTCAGAACACTACTTTACTTCATTGTTCAGAAAAGAAATTAGAGAAAAGTTCTTCCAAAACAAATTGTTGTAATTCAACTGGTTCCACTCATAAATGCATTCAAGGCACAACTATACATACCACTGAAAATATTCACAAATTGAAAGTAATAATTCTCATTTTAAATTTGAATCAGAGTCAACTATGGTCTCTGAAAATTTAGTTCTCATAAAAACAGTGATTCGAAAGTGTTTCTTGAAAATAAAAATAACACCTATACACAGCAGTTACTGATATTTTCAGTGATAATTCAGATTGTGATGAAGTTCTGAATCAAAATATAAAAGTACTACAATATTCTATTCTTTTAAATCGAACTCTTAATAGTTTTGAAGAAAAAGAGCAAAATATGAGAAAGAGATCTACTTCAGAATGTAATGAAAGCACAGAGAGTAGGGATAATAAAAAGAAATTGAAAATGTCTGAGAATGTTCCACATGATAATGTATCTGATGTTTTTGATTGAGAAAAATATTGAAAGCGGACAATCTAAAGGCAGTAGCAATGAGGAATGCCAAGTATCAACTGAAAATTACATGGAAGATTCTTTGTCACACAACATGACTTGTTTCTTATCTTCTGATTTTCTGGATATAGAAAATGATGAAAAAGTTCAAGATAACTTCAAAAAATATGTGGATTCTGAATTTTTTTTAAAATCTCATGATAGTCATAATGTAAATGCTCAAAACATGGTATCTGTTGTTAATTGTATGGATAGTATGCTGTCATCTCTGTCTCCTATCAATCAAAATGACTGTAAAGTTTCTGATGACTCTCCTGAAAATGTGGCCGATTCACATTGTAGTTCAAAAAAGTCTTATAAAACTGTACAAAAATTTAAAAGGAACAATGATAATTGTCCAGAAACGGATCTTGTCTTAGGTAATAATGAATTAGTTAAGACATCCAAACCTAGAGTTCTAGCTGTTACATTTTAGAAAATTCTCCATTTGAAGTTGAAAAATCAGGTTATGCTTCTGAGAAGTTTATTGATACACACAATGAATCTTCAACAATAAAAAATGTTACATCAAACAATTTGAAATGTGACTCTGCAAATGCTGTAAAGGAAGATAATATGTCACATAGTTGTGCATTGGAGATGAACTCTTCATTACCATCAGTTTCTAAAAATTGCAGATCACTTGATTATCATGATTTTGCGATTGCAGCTCAATGTGAATCTGAAGAAGTGGATGAAAATCGTACCCCTAGTTTGCTGGATCCTGTTACTGTAAAATCATATCAAATGGAATGAAAAATGAAGATTCATCGATTGTACCTGAGGTAACTAGCTTAAACTCTATTATCGTGGATGAAGATATTATTGATCCTGATGCTCTTACAGCAGATATTGATTTTAATTCTTCAATGTCTTTAGAAGTGAATGATACTGTGGATAGTTTTCTCACTGATTCAGAAATGAGAGAGAATTCTTTGCTTCTTCAAAAAGAGCATGTAATTGTTCCTCAGAATACGGAATCTCATTCTGTAGTGAAAGGTAATGCAGAAGTTGTATTCCTGACTCTGAAATATTTACCATCCCTGAAACTGTGTTATTTGATTCATCATATGGTAACAAAATTGTCACCTTGAAAGAAAAGGTGTGTATCAATAATAAACAAAATTGTGGAAATGATAAAAATAACTCTATTCAAAACATTGATTCTTGTGTACTTACAGAATATAAAGAAACTTCTAGTACTGAAATTCCAACAAGTATACAAAAGAAATTTATTTCAGTAGAAGACTCTCTAATATTTGTGAACCATTTACATCCAAAATATTCAAAAGAGCAGTATCAATATTTACCAGATGAAGTGTTTTCAAAACTTTGTATGGTACTTCAAACCAGCTACATACAATTCAGGAAACTATTTTGTTGGAATCTGAAAATACTGAGGAATTGAGTGACTTGAAAGAGTTTCCAATTTCTGAAGGAGTCTGTGTAGAAAGTAATTCCTCAAGACAATACAAATGTTCAGATGATTTTCAATCTAATATTGAGCTCATATATTCATTCCATGTATGTAATCATATCTTTTCAACTTCTCATTTAATCATATGTTTTTCAGAAATATCCTGATATGTAAATATTAAATTTCCATTGTACTTTTAAAAGAGCAATCCAGTGGCGTAATGTACACTTCCGCACTGCAGGGGGGGGGCAAAGCCTAACTCACACCATTAATGTAGATTTTCTCAATATTCGCTTTAGATTTTTTAAAATTCCATTTTTAAGTGATTTTCCAATTGGCGACCTAGCATCATTCAAAATCATAACTTTAATACGCTTATTATATATCTTTGATTCAATAACCAAAAAAAAAAAATATTTTATTTGCTGTAATCCCCGCGATGAGTGATACTTTTCTTTAGTGGATTTTTTTAAACCTAAATTACTAGCATATAAAACAGAAGTCAAAGGAGGATTGGATAAAATGCTAGAAAGATAAAAAATTATTTTATATAGTTACATTAACTGTAGGGAGGGAAAAAAAGACGTGATTTACTTTTTACTGAAGTAGAGTAACTTATTGGCATCTTTAGCTCCCTCTTCTGCTATGTATTTCATTTCCATTTAGTGAACTCATAAATAGCAATTGAACTCAATTCTCTTTCTAACAATTTTATTACTAGAATGTGTTTGGTTTTTAGATTTTGCTAATTTGAAACTCAAATTTTGCACCATATACTTCATTTTAACTGTAAAGTATATTTGTTATTTACTTTGAAATGTTGGGATCCTTTCTATCCCAATTTTCTGTGTGCAGCACAAATTCCATAAATCAGAATATTCATAGATCAATTACAGAAATAAATATTCTTTGATTTGATTATGAATTGCATCAAATATTAATTACTGAGCTATAAAAAAAAAGGCATCATTTGTAATCTCCGATAGTATTTTTTGTTTGTTTTTTTGTTTTTCTGAAGAATACACATAGACAACCTGCATGTCATACTTATCAGGAGTCAAGCATATTGTACTCATAAGTAATCATTCTCCTCAACAACAGTTTCATGATGGTTTTCCAACTCATTTTTGTACTATCATACTGAAGTAATTTTCCTGCTCCAACTGTAAATAATCTTGAGATAGTAAAAAATTCTATCTCAGTAATTCAAACTGTATGCTTTTATGAATGCTTGTTTCACTGCGACAGAAACATTAGATCACCATCAAATTCCATCTCTTCAATATAGTTCCATTTCATAATTTTTCTCATGTCTTTCAATTTTGGGAGAATGCCTTTTTCTCAAAAATATTAAACAGTCTTCCCCCCTAGGTTGCAGGAAAATTCCAAATTTTCATCTTTTTTAGAATTAATATTGGAAGGAAAATGGTGGCAAGCTGGTTTTAAAATTATGTGGAGAATGATGGGAGAGGTTTCCAGTTAGTGATATTTTATCTGAGGCTTGTATGAATATTGGGAATTTATTACATGCATCTGACTAATTGAAAAATACTGTTGTTTTTTTCGAATATGTATTATTTGACTGACACAAAGTTAAAGTTTTTTTTTGTTACTTATGAAACTTTTCATTTAATCTAATAAAATGTATGTTCTAAAAATAAAACATTTTGTGTATTCAAAGCAATAATTGAATAATAGTAATTTATTTTTTTAGAGTAACATTGGTGAAGCTGTAAAAGATATAAAACTGGTTTATTTCAATCACAGTAATTATGCCTTCATTCAGCACATAACCTGGATTCAAGCTTGGCGTCAAGAAAAAAATAAAGTTTGGACTAAAATTTTCTCTCATAAAGTTGGTGAAGTATGTTAGAAATTTTTTCGTTCACTTAAAAAATTCTTTTTCCTTAAATTCTTTTTTTAACATCTCCTTTAAGAATATTTACTCAATTTTTTTTTT
>BMAO01025702.1:0-18547 GCA_019973975.1 Trichonephila clavata
TCTCCAAGAGAATTGAATTAAAACTGTTTAATTCGCAAAAACTTCTCGATAAGCGATAGGTTAGATGAAAAGGAGAGAGAAACGAGAGTTCTCCTTTTCTTTTTTTAAAAAAATCTTTGATACCTTTAAATTATGTTCTGCCTGAACAAAATTGTGGACTCATATATTCAAAAAATTTCAAATTCCAGTTGAAATGCCTTTACAACTATCTGTAGAGTTCGTTTTCTAAACACCCTCTTTTTTAATGAATTGACTCACTATTAAGAGTAATATCTATGGGATCAAGCGTATTGTTACGCAATCAAGAGATTTTATGTCGTAGCTGTTGAAACATAAAAGCTTATCTCATGATTTTTACGACCCATAAAATCTATACACACCTTTCATTAAAACGACTGTTTTGTCATTTCCCTAAAGAGTCGTAATTCAGGTCGTACATCTATATGGTTTCTTGCAAGGCGTTACTTTCATAATGTATCCATATTATCCTTTCGGTGTCTTTAATTGCAACATTGTAATTGACCAACAGTACTTTATTTAAAGGTTTGTACATAAAAACTTGATAATTTGCCGTTACTACTCGCATTAAAGCGTCATGATTGCATGCAACTCTCGCTTCTCTATCAGATGGGCACAGCTAGCAGTAATAGAAAACTTTATCTTTGCACACACTGAATGTCTTCCATAGAGCTGCTAACCAAAGCAATGAATAAATCCTGTTACTTGAATAACATTAAAAGCTTAACACAAAATAATAACATCATTAAAATTTACAATGTTAAAGCAGAACAAAATGTAACTGAAGATCTTTCCGAGAAAGGAAACTTTCTATGGAAAAAGAAGAAGAAAGTACCCCCTCCCCGTGCTCCTTACTGAAACTTATACTACTAGGACAGTTTCTTGATCAATTAATTCACTGTTTCGTAAAAATGTTCCAGATGAAGAAAATTGTTATTTTATTGAGTAAAATATGTGTAAGACTCATACACAGATAATGAAATGATAAAAAAAATCTAAAGTCATTGGCTTTATTAATGCTCAATGTGTGACGAATCTATACGCGGTTCTACTAATATCTCCTCATCTCCTTAAACAAAATATTTAATTCAACCAACCTTCATCGAGAAAGTGAACGTAATTTATATAAATGAGGTATATTATATAAATTCGGTTTTCGTGAGTTGGCGGAAAGAAAGAAAAAAAGGAAGGAAGTGAATTGTTGACACGTTGTTGTTGACATGCTGGAGTTGATAATTTTGAGGGTGTGCCAATAAGAGAATTATAAGTTTGAGAATTAGTTAAAGATTACAGAGCGTGGAAACGTCGTTATTTGATCAAGCCGAAAAGAGTGCCTGAAAGTTTCCGGGTAGGATCAGATGCATTTGAGGTTCAGGTACAGTACATTAAGTAGAAGCTAGTTGTTCGTGTGCGATGTAGTTATAATTGAGCGTATTTAGGTTATCTTAGATTCAGTTGAGGGTCTGTAGTAATATCCCCAAGTTATCGAATCTCATCTCTGTACTCTACCACAATTAATATATCTTAATTAGAATTGTGTTGTGTTTGTTTAATAATTGTTAATAAGAATTAATAAATCAAATTAGATTGGAAATAATGTCTGTGGATTATTTAGTTCCTCCTACACATCTAGCCGGGTTTACAGGTAGACAAGAGGGTTCGGATGTAAGGGGTAACCGAACGTCACCACAAATGTATGTGAACAATTACTCATTGCATGTAAAAACCCAATTGATGCTCCCTCCCGTTTCTACAGGTGGTGATGCAGCATTGTATACGTTAAGGTAAGGAGTGATGAGCGAGTGAGTGAATATTAACGTCACACTGTTCAGCTACACTAGGGCGTTTGGCGACGGACCGCGTAATTTGAACCACGGTCAAGTGACGCGGACGACACCTGAGTTGGCACCACCCTGCCTAACTACCACACCACACAAACGGGTGGAAGTTTGAGCTCTGACAGATTCAACGTGCATGACACCCTTACACGGCGGGTCTTCAGTGGTACTGGGATCGAAACTCATGACACGCTAGCCATGATCCAATGCCTTGACCACTTGGCAACCACGGCACTGTAAGGAGTGATTAGATATCTAATCTAATCATGCTATGCATTCTGTCAGAAATTTCCCAACTATTGCATCAGCTCTCTGACATTTTGTAGTTTTTAAACTGGTGTAATATCATGTCCAAACCATGTTGATTGCCGAAAGGTCTGATGATATAGCTGACCAAGTGAGAGTATCTCAGAGATATGCGATTCGTATGAAACCTGGTAGCATGAGGTTGCGAAAGTGCTGCAGGATGACAAGCCAGGCAGGATAATACAATAAGTTGTAGGATGTCATCTACATATCATTGATCTTTGAAAGATATACAAATGATGACTAAGGTTACCTATGATTTCGTAAAAAATACTTTCCATACTATCACCCAAGGGTAATGATAATACCCTCTATAACACAGAATTGACACCACTAGCATTGATCTTCCAAGCCCCCGGACCCGATAACCATTTGGAATCGTTGAAATCAACCATTTTAACGTTGAAAATTTTACGTGACGTTCTATGGGCAGTCATGATGATCAGCTATGACATTACCCTACAAGAATTTGCCCTACGTTTTGAAGTTATAAGTAGACGATTTAAGGGTCATTGTGAAGGTAACTTTGTCATAGTCAAACACAGAGAGGCGGTAAAAGATTCTGCTGTGGTGTGGAAGAAGCAGCCCGTTGGTGCAGTTCGGTTCTATCGTCATCATCTTGCCGCACATCTGCACACCTTGGCCTTTTAAAGCCTTCACGACGTTAATGAGTTTTCTGAAATAACTAATGATACTAGTACCCTGCACCTTTGCACAAGCGTATCCGTAAGCTGCAGGAGTCGGCCAATTGCTCGGTTCGACTAGCCAACTTCCAGCATCTAGACTATGTAACCACGTTCGAGTTCATTCAGAGACATTTTAGAGGAGATAATGGTCGCAAACTCATGAATGATGTTATTTCCGTCGAGCTTTAGGTTCGAGTCCTTCTGCCATTTAAGACCCGCCGTATAAAGAAGATGATGCACGTCACAACTGTTCTGGATCGAAATGGTATTAAGGTATCCACTACCCTAAAATTGTGAATTTTGATAAAAATTGACAATTTTTTTTATGATTTTATTTTATGGGCCATCTTATAGCTTTATAAAAATACCAAGTTTATCCTTTTCCGTTTACTAGAACAAAAACTACAAGTGTTTTAGTAAAAGCAAATTGCATTACTTTAAGTAAGATGTCATACTTTAAACGTGTCTTACTCGAAATGTGATTTTTTGAAAATTATCAAACGGAGTCAGCGATTGCTAAAAAAGTTTTGAACATAATTATCTGAAATTTGTTCTGTAAGTTCTGTATAATAGTAGAATTGATTGAACCTTCCCATTTATCATTCACTGCTTTTTTACAAAAATTTACAGTCCCTTATGTGAAAATAATCACTGTATTTTTAAACATTTTCATATAGTAACCGACATAAAGTGCTCTAGTTTTTGTAAAAAAGAAAATCTCTTATCCTGAAGGTCATTTCAAAATTGAATTATATAGCAACACATTAGGTTGAAAAATTGAAAATTTGTTCATAAACCTTTGGTGCAGAATGGCCCCGTTTATGCTATTTTTTGTAAATTTTTACCTATTTTTTCCCCATTTAGTAATAATACTTTCTTTTCTCTTCTTAATTTTAGCACATTTTCTTAAATTCACTAGACAAATCTAAAAATAACAAAAAAATCCCCTTATCTCCTTTTTTTTAAAAAAAAAAAAAAAAAATGTTGTCGCAACCAGTCGGGTACGAAAATTTGAAGAGAGGAGATTCAGCTCTGGCGTTATCTTCGACACTTGGCGGTCGTTCAAATTGTGAGATCCCTCGCCAATAGCCTCATAGAGCTCCGAAATTTGTCCCTATAAATAAATAACCCCGAATAATGAATAAAATGTTTGTTTGATTAATTAATTAAATCTGTGACGGATCTATACGCGTCCTTCCACTAACCCTCTTGAGAAATCTTTGGGGCTATGAAAAATAACAACCTTCTCTTAATAAGAAAACGTGATATGCAAATTAAGTTTATTAAACATAGTTCAGGTTCGCTTGCTAGAGAAATTAGAGAGTTAGTTAGTTAAAGGTGACAAAGTGAGATATAAGTTGATGAAATATGCGGTAGAGAGTTAATAAGTCAGAGTGAGAGAATAAAGACAGGAAGGGGGAATTATAAAGAGATTGAAGGATTAAGCATTAAAAGATAAGAAGACTGCCTACAGTTCAGGTATTAGTCACGGTTATAGTACGTTTTGATATTTAAATTATTAAAGAGGTTTAAGTGGCAATTAGTTACATATATACCATTTAAAGCAATATTAAGGTAGAAGATTGATTAATACAAAGTGGATAAATTATTAGAAGTATTCTCCAAAAACGCGGCTCTTGTCCCCTCGCCTCTGTTGACGAATTAGAAACATCCTATTTATTTTGATTCATTGAATTGTTTTTGAGTTAGTTAAATTAATGAAAAATTTGGAAATTATCATGTCGAATCAACCTTCACTTCAACTCACACCTTTAGACGGGTTACAGGGTAAACGGGAAAGTGGGTTGTTATAATTCGGGGTCCCCATCTGTATTTTAATATTTAATGATTAACTTCAAAAACTTAAAGCGATTTATAATCAATTAGCTTTATCAACAATTGCGAAAATAGGATCACAAGTAAAGAACTAAAGCTTATATGTTATGGGCACAAATCATATGTTAAATACCAACAATTGAATATGAATGCTAATATTCATAATAAAAATTTATATGCTAAAATTTATAAACAACGCAGGTTAAGAAGAGCTTTTAGGGGACTAAACTTGACTTCAGCGGCTATCCAACATTTTTTCTTCTATTTGTAACGTGAGCGAAAGTTTATATAGTAGTTTATTAGTTTTTACAGATTGATCTTCAAAATTCCATTATAAAATACCAAAATAAGCATAAAACCTAATTTATCAAACGACTGTTAGATATTCTCATTCGAATATATGTAGTTATAACCAAAATGTCTTTATCTGAATGTGGGATTATAATAGTAATAATAAATGTATGTGACTATATATATATATATAATGTATATATATCTCTAAAATAGTTTTGAAGACTCGATCTCAGAAACGTAGCTCATTGTTAATTCATTAACTACAGAAAAGTATCTATTTCATTTTTCTATTTAATATGAATGTACAAAGTAGCTGTTTAATAAATACATGAATCTTATATTATCACGATTCAAGTTCACGAAAAGCAATATGCTGAAATTCGAAAAAATATCAAAACATCGAAGCACCCAATATTAACTGAGACGGACAGGTACAAGAACCGTCTTTTATCCATCGCAACCGGTAGTTGAGGGCTGCACAACAAAAAAGGGAGGTATGACGACGGTAGGAAAAAGATGAGGCCTAGATTGGCGTGCGAGTAACAAAAATGATGGGTAGGGGCCCCTGGAGAAAAACTTTTGACCCCTCTGTGGGGGCGGGACGCGTTCCGGTTTCGTGTGGGTTGAGTGACAGGAGGGCTGCTCTTGACAAGCCTAATTAGGGAAGGCCTAGGCACGTGGAGCTCTGTTTGATTAGGCCCTCGTGTTTGCATACTCGAAGTGAGGAGGAAACCTCTGTGTGTTTTTAAGAACATAATATTGGGTCTTCATCGCGTGTACCTGCCTATTTACGATTTCTGATCCCCGTAAGGTTCGTCTGGGATTGTAGTAATTTGATTCGTGTCGCAGGATCACACGTATTTGGTAAAGAAAAGATTTCGGTCTTCTGACTACTAGATGATTAAATATTTGCATTCGATTCGTGATCACTCTTATGGGTGTAGGATTGAAAAGTTTCTTCTTAATATTCAATTATTCTGAACACTAGCATTGTTTTTACTTTTAATGCGGAACATATGGAAAAAATACGAGTACCATAATATATTTCTTTTATGTGCTTGTACTTTTTACATTTTTTTTAAATTATAATTTCTCTCTCAATACTGGATGTGTGTACTTAACTTATATAAAATCATACAAAATTTAAATAATTTCTAACTAATTAATTAATGGTTTTTCGATTACAGCAGAACGTTGTTTATCCGAACGTTGATTATCCGAAGCGTCACTTATCCTAATCTGTACTTGCTCCTGTAAAGTTCATCTGGAAAGAGTTACGCATTATGATAATATTAGGCCGATGTAATGCTTGTTTTCCAGGATGGATTTTTTCTAGTTTTGTAGGAAAAAAAGAAATTTGATCTTGGAAAAATAAAATGAACGTGAATTAAAAAGCGAACTGAATTCTAAACACGAAAATGAAAACAACTGAAAGTAAGCCGCTATTGACGTCGGCAGTTTTTGAAATGTGAACATTGGCTGACTAATACTGTAGAACGTCGTTTATACGAACGTTTATTATCCGGAGAGTCAATTATCCGAACCAAAGCCCGGAAACGTTTTCGAACAGTGCAATGCTCAACAGTTGTTTCGCGTGAGGCGAAAAGTGACGAGAAACCCCAAGGTAAGGGATATATCGGGAATTGCAGTTGTGTATTTGGTAAACATCTGCGCGGAATATTAGGTAAGTTTATTTCCGAGTGAATGGGTGTATACGTGCTCTTTTGTTGAGTTTTGTTGATGTAGAAACCTGGATGGCATGCGATGCAAAAGACTGTGACTTCTAATGCTAAATAATAACGAGATTGTGACTTCCGTGCAAGACGATGAAACGGATGAAGACGAGGCCAACAACAACGAAAGTAGCAAGGGTCCATCTAATGCTGACGAGTTTCTTACGTTAGAGACAGCTATAGAGTGGTACGAACAACAATCAGAGTGCTGTCCTACTCAACTACTGTGCTGAAGAGAATTAGAGACCTTGCAGTGAAAAAACGAAAGTGTACAATGGCACAGCGAAAAATAAGTGATAATTATCCACAATCAAAGTTAAATTGCGACATTTAGCATCTATTTGGCTTTTTTTCCAGCATGTTTTCCTCACGTGATGATTTTCAATATTTGTATAGTGCCCAGTATCACATACTGCATGAATTGCATTCGGTTTTTCGGTTATCCGAACAATCGCGTATCCGAACGATGTCCGGTCACAATTGATTCGGATGAACGACGTTCTACTGTATTTTATACGCAAATATGATTTTAAATATTAAAAATAGGATCAAATTATATAGATTTAAAACAAGATTGATCTACAGATTTGTCACATAGGCCTGGAAATTTTTTAGCCATTATTATTATTATTATTATTTTAGATTTTTTCGTGGCATATTTAATAGAGCATTGAATGATTAATTACATTAGATAACATCTCACTCAAAGGCAACACGAAGGCGATACATTTAATTTAAAAAAACACACTTAAATGGACTCCCTCAGGAAATTCTCTATAGCCTTTGCAGTTCGGCACTTTCGGTGAAGTCTAATGTTTTTATACTTTTCTTCACCAAATCCATGGACACGAGAACAGCAACAACTGAAAAGTCTATTTTCTGGAATTCTAAATTGTTTGTGGTAGTTACTTAGTAAGGCGTACACAAAGAAACTAAAATATTTTTTTATGACAAAAATTGCCTTTTAAATGTCCTATGATTTCTTCTTATTCCTAAGCGATTTCAAGTTTATCTTTATTACAGATTTATTTTCGAACCTATGTATTCATTTAATACCAGCGATTTATAGCCAAACATTATATCGCCAAACATTATGTAGAAATTTGTTAAAAGTTACCCAATGCATGGGTTGCTAAATCTTAGACAGTCGCCAATGGCATGGAGATGCGCCAAAAATACTCATCAATTTATCAATAATCAACTGTATCATGCAAATAATCTTTACATATATATATATGATATATAGTTGCATGACAAAGGAAAGAAATGAATAAACATTGAGTAGATATAGAGGAGAGTCAAAAATAGGAAAACATTGCGGGGTATCCCGGATGCGCGTCATCCATTACATAATAAAAGCAGTGAGTCTCATATAAAAGAAAAAAAATCATTTAAAGATATCAGAATTCTAAATAATACTTCAGTAAAAAAGAAAAGTCTCTTTGGGAACAGATTAATCAGCTTAAGCTGCTTGGCTTTCTATTTAGATATAAATGAGCAATATAGTTTTTTTTTTACTAAGAAATTTCAAATCTCTTAAATAAATACATTAACAAAATAGAAAAATTAAGATCAAAATGAGAAAATGTCACCCATCCCATTTTAGGGAAAGCAAATAGTACTCTAGTTATTACGTTTCATAAAGACCAATTACATTTAGATTTAGAAATTTAAAAAATTAAATATTATGTGAGTAGTTGTGATTTCAATAAGATATCATTTCTTTCCTTGCAGAAATTTAAACATTTAAAAAAATATTGATCGCTAGATAAGTGACGTTTTTCAGATATCTATATAAGATTGTATAAGTTCGAAAGTTCAAGCAAGGCCAATGAGTGGTGATACCTCAAAAAAATTAAACATTACTTTAAAATAATTGCATAAGGACTGAACAAAATGTTTCCTGAATCCCTGAAATCATGAGCCTACAGATTGGACGGATCACCCGGATAGACATTCTGAATAATTTAAACGATTAATGACAGCCTGTCTCGAGCAGTTCAGTATTCAAATTGGAAGCTGTCAAAGTTTACTCTTTAATGCAATAATGATGTACCCACCTTTAAAATAATTATTTCTTATCGATAAATCCATTCATTTGGCAAGAAGCTGAAAAATGATACAAGTTTAACACACAGATAAAAAAGGAATTTAAAAAAAATTTAAAAAAGTGAAAAATGACCTTGCAATAAAAAAAAAATGTAAATTTTCAATCGGTTAAAAAAGCAAAGTTAAAGTTAAAGGCAATGATTTTTTAAAGTAAAAATAATACATCATTCCATTCATCAAATGAAAAATAATTGCATTTAAATGTTTGATAAGCATGTAAATTAAAATGTGTTGGTTGGGCATTTGTAATAACTCGTTTCATACCATTTTAAATTATCCCGAATTATTTATTAACAATACATTAAATAATGTGCTTACTTTAATGCAATTCTATGTAAGATACAATCTATAACAAAAATAAATAAATAAGCGATGCACCAAGGAGTTGCCAGATTGTTGTAATGAAATTTCGTTTCCAAACACATTTGTACCAAACATGCAAATGATTAAAATTTCGTGTCCAATGAATGAATAGCGGGAATAACGGTACATCGGAACTGTGCACTCAAAAGGTGTCTGTAAGAAGTGATTCTCAATGTGATGGCCAAAACTTCGGTTGTTTACGGTCTGGGGTGCCATTTATTTTGACAGCCAGACCCCTTTGGTCGTCATTAGAGGCACACTTACAGCACAGCGGTACGTCGACGACATTCAGAGAACTGTTTGGATACCGTTCTTTTTGCAGCACCCTGACCTTATTTTTCAGCAACGTAATGCCTGACCACATACGGCGCGTGTTTTTATGTACTGTCTTATAGCTTGTCAAATACTTCTTCTGCCAGCCAGATCCCCAGATCTCTCTCCAATCGAGCATGTCTGGGATAGGATGGGAAGGTGACTGCATCTTCCAGGAAATATTGATGACCTGGCCCAACAATTGGAGCAAATTTGGCAAAAAATACCGCAAGAGACTAACCAAGGTGTTTTATTATTCTATGTCATGTCGTGTGGCAGCTTGCATCCTGGCTAGAGGTGGGTCAATATCTTATTGAGCTCGTTACTTTGTAACTCTGAAATAAATCTTTCTGAAATCAATTTTTCTGAAATTTTAATCATTTTCTATTCTGTGTGCAAACTTTCTATTCACCAGCTATTGTCTCCATTGGACAACTCATTCTTGGTGTGTCGTGTTTTTTGTTATAGGATGTATTTTCATTTTCCCTATCCCTTCATTAAATATTTATATGTTTTCTTCAGAGCAGGCTGAGTGGCGGAGTGGGTTTGTCACTAGCCTTGTACACCTAAAGTTGCGGGTTCGACCCCAGCCCAAGTCGGTGAATTTTCATGACGCAGAAGATCGGCAGCGTCCAAGTAGTACGATTATGCGGCATTTTAAAAACCCCTAGAGTACCTGTTTAGCTTGAGTGCTCTCGGCAAAATTAAAAAAGTAGTTCCATTTCACACCGTTAGATTCCCTCTGGGAGGAAACTGGGCGTCAAAATGCATTTCGGTGATTAGTATTCCACCTATATGCTGGCGCACTAAAAAAGTGATACCAGTTCCCAGGCAATATACTACAACTGCAATGATAAGAAACCAATCCGCAGCACCATTGGAAATTTAAAAAAATGTCTTCTTCATATAAAGTTTTGAATACATATCTTATCTTTGTAGATTTGTTCATCCTACTTTTAACTGTAAATAAATATATATATATTAAAAAAAAAGATGAGTAAATTTTGTAGACAGTTCTGTTCTTTTGGTGATATTTAGTACAAAAATTATGAGCAAAGTCTTAGTTTTCAGTTCATAGTTTTGGCAACTGAGAGAAAAAAATTGTCAAATCGTGCCAACTGCTCACTTTTCTTCACTGGATTAGTATCTATTATGGATACAATTATTCGTAAAGTTGGCGATCAGTAAAAATTTGCGCTAATAATATAAAATCCATAGAAATTGCGTTACGCAACACAGCAAAATGAAAAAGTTTTGTCAAAGATTATTAAAAAAAATATTAACGCATAATTATTTTAAAGATTGCATGTACAGAATGTTGAATCAACAATTTTGACATTATGAGTTAACATGGCTGCTTCTCTACTTAATATAGGTTTTTGAAAATTATTAGATTTGTTTTGAATACATATAGAAGTTGGTGTCAATACTTCGAGAAGTTTTGCTAGATTCGATGGAGAGCGAATAGCTGAATCACAACGTTCGTCAGTGTAAAGACTGTCAGAAAAAATAAATCACAAAAATAAAAGCTAAAGTAGAAGTTAAATAAAAGAGGGTATAATTTACAATTTTGGAGAGTTTTAATTTTTTTAATGGAAATGTTTTTGTTAAACAACAATAGCTTAACTCTATATGTAAATCCCTTTTCTCCAATTATTTTTAATGCTTAACGTTATGAATGGTGTGTCTGATAACTCAAACATTTGAGCTTATTTCTATGAAGTTCTTTGTGCCCCAATATATGTATTATTTACTTGAAAATATTTTTTAAATAATTCTTATTGCGTGAATATTTTTTTTAAAGTTGCACGGCCTGTTATTTAAATAATAATAGTATAAATGTACCAAGTTTCTTATAAGGTTTACTCGATGAGCTGTATAGTTTTTATATTTTAGTAAAATTTTAAAATTTTAATACATTTACTATAGATAAATACGTGTAATTTATTTTATTTTAGCAATACTTTTACTGATATACGATCATTACTTTTATCTCTAGCTTTATAATGAGAAAAGCTATTAATGAACTAGCAAGATATTATTTGAAGAGACCAAAGTAAAGTTAAAAAGTATGAGGGCAGCGAGAATAAAGTTTGGATTTAATGTACTTATTTAAGCTTGCAAAGAAGTATTAATCTCCATTCGTGTTTTCTTATGTGGAAAAGGTAACCTAATTTGGATCAAATATTTCGTAGTAGCCGCTAAAATACTCGCAGATGAAAATAGTTTGTATACAGTAAGAAGTTCGTGCCATTGTTTGGTTCATTTGTATTTAAATTCAAATTCAGAAATAAATGTATAGCTCAGTAAGAAGTAACTACATATGTATTGCACAATGGTAATATAAGAAATTACCAAATAAGAAGAACGAGGAAACCTTCCTCTACTCTTGTAACTCATACATTATTATCCTGTCATTGATAAAATTAAAAAAATTACAGCGACAGAATTACGCTATATTTATTAAAGATAAGATTCTAGGACACTCATAATGCTAGGAATTGAAAGTTAAGTGATGAGATGCTGACTCCATCAATTAAAGGATATAGCTAATATACGAAATTACTTTGCTTGAAGAATATAATTTTGTAACTTATCGGAGTATAAATTCTGTAAGCAAGAAACTAACAAGATAATACTAGGTAAAGTGCTAGAGCCACGTCTAGATAGATATAGGCCTAATTTTCAATATAATACTTGTTCGAGCATGCACATTGGGCGCCGCCTGGCGGTGATTAAGTGTGTAAAGCAAAACGAGAGTTGGAGATTTGAGTGTGTGGGTGACTAGACACGAGGGAGAGCTTTTTAGCTACGGTGTCCATTGCGGAGAACGGACTTGTAGCTCGAGCAGCTGAAAGTGAAAATAAACCTGGTGTTTGTTAACAATCTCCTCTGGTTATCTGAGTGAGCAACACATAGGGACTACTCCCCAACAGTACTATTTTTTCTATTATGTCGAAAATTTCTACTGTACGGGAAAGATGGATCCATAACGTATCGATTAACCCTAATTCACTGGCCTATTTCAGTGACAGCTTTAGAAATCATAATAGGTCTCCATTTTAGTCCAAAGACTCTTTCGGTATTTTCAATTTTAATAGCTCTACACTTCTGATTCTCGAAATTTCTATTTTTTTCCAATTTTAGTAGAATAACTTTTTGCACCCCTTTTATTTTACTTATATTTGGACGTTTTTTAACTTGTTTTTTAAAATTCAATTTTATTTTTTCTTACCTTTGTAGGAACTACAATTTGTCTTTTATTATTTTAATTTATTTTATTATATATACTATAACTATCTATCATCTATATCTATCTATAGATATATGCATACAATTTTCTTAATATATGGCTGATTTCTCATCTGACACGATTGCGATTTAGGATATCTGATTGTTCCATAAAAGAATAATGATGTAATTCTTAAAGTATTTTCTAATTTTACTTCTGAGGGTCTTAAAATTGTTTAAAGTCAGGGAAATCATAATTTAAGCAATGATCTTAACATTGAATACGCCCTAAAATTTCAAAGAGATCCGAAAATTTATTTAGCTGGATACCAAAAATTATATAAGGAAAAAGAGCAACAAGTGTAATAGATTTTTTTTAATTAAAAAAATCAATATCGCAAAATATTTCAGAAAGCAGTTCACTTTCTGAAAAAGCATCATTCCTTAATTGGATACTAGCATTGGCGAATATACTTCCCACTAAAGACAGCTATTTGGATTCACCTCATTGCCAGCAAAATGTGCTTATTATCAGCCAGTAGCTGCGAATAATTTTAATCAATAATATATCTAATACTTTTTAAACTTATTTTGGTATCCTTTTTTGAACACCGTATATTTTTGTATACAAGCCGAGAAATTTTGGAACTTTTTAAAGTTAACTGAAGGGAGTCAACTTATGTACAGATTCGTTTATTTTGAAAAAAAACGTAGTTTAAGAAAAACGTTCTTTTTACCGTTTGACGTTACCAAAGCTCAAGCCATTTTAATAATTTAGACTTTTAGGTGAATTAAATGGAACTTTAAAAAAGAAGAAAAAAGACGCAGAAATTCTTCAAGGTTGTTGTCAGTATCCAAGTTTCCGAATGGGTTGTAAAATTAACAATTATTTTTTGAATCAATAATTTGAATTAAGCCGTATACGAATTTCTCTTCCCATTCGCTTTTTATTAAAAAATTGGCTCAGAAAGCAAGATTGACACATAAAGCGTACAAGATAAAAATAAATGAAAAATATGTGCTAGTTTCAGAGAGAGTTACCAAATATAGAACTATCACTGTTAGGGTCTATCGTTTTATTTCACTGGAATTTATTTGAAAAATATCCCACCCATTTTGTCAACTTGGTAACATTTTTTCCCTCAGGGCAATAAGTTTGAAAATTCCCTGAAGTCCTCCACCCAATTTGGCTTTTTAAAAGTTTTAAATTTTGGGTAAAATTCTTAAAGAATAAAGCGCTCTAAGCCGGCAGTTCCTAAACTTTCAAACGTCGCAGCATTCTTTGTGTATCACCCAGTAGCGCTCACAAAAAATTTTCAAGGGGAGAGTCCATAGTCAAAAGTACCCCAACTAGTATCATATCTCAAGACAACACCAATTGATTCTTCTGATTGTGTCAATTTTGTTAACAAAAAGCAGTAAAAAAATAAATTATTGAATTAATAATTAGAATTAATTAATAAAATAAATTCTTAATTATAAGTACTTAATTAAATTTTACGTTATATATACATAGGATGATCATCAATCGAAAAAACATCAAGGGCTTTGGGGGATGTCCGGCCCTCCAGGACACCCCCCTTGTGTACGCCACTGGTATCAGCTTATCTCGGACCCCCAAGACTTTAAACATCCTTCCCTAGATGCAATCGTTATTGTTTGTCACGCTGTGTAATCCAGCTCTGAAATCTTTGCACATGGGTTTCTACTATATATATATGTATACATAATTTTAAAAATATTACGTTGCAGTAATGGCTATATAGTCGAAAAAAAAATTAAATAATATTCTAGATCGAAATACCTCCGTTTTAGCTAAGCTTTTTCATTGGGGGGGGGGGAGGATTTAGTAATTTAGTATGTGTGGGGGAGGAACATTTTTCAATTTTCTAGGAGGACTTTCAGAGTCTGTTAAAGAGGGAAATCTTATCATGAAATAAAAGATCTTCGCGCACTTTTCAGAAAGGCGCTGGGGACTCCCGAGGGTCCACAGACCACTTTTTAAGAACCGCTGCTCTTGGCTGTACACTCTGATCGGCATGTATTTAGAAAATATAAAATTAAAGAAAATATACTATCATCCTAATAAAGAGGGACATGGCAAACCCCTCTCCGAAGTAAAATTTATTCTGCTTAAAAAAGCAGTGATTACACTCAAATAAAACAAGTGGAATCTTGCCTGCGCCACACCATAGACATTTATAGCTCCATGGTTTCGCCATCCGGTATGTAAATGTAAGTACTATGTATGTATCTAAAATCATCTCTCTTTTAAAGGTGATTTTTCACCCCTTTTTCACAATTATTTGAATAAAATGTAGCTCTTTACAACATGATTTATGGGCGTTATGAACGCATATCCTTTTCTACAGCATAAATCATACATATTTGCAAAGGGATTTTAAATAGATTCCCCAGGAACGTATCAACCGTGTAAGAAAATAAAATAAAAGTTGTATATTCTTTTAAGGCAACCATTCATTATAATTGACTAACTGCCTACCAGTTTCATTTCACCACATCCATATTTTTTGGGATAAATTATTTTTCATCTTATCTCGATGGGTGTCCTGCAAAGGAAACAAGCTTGACACTTCTGCGTCTTACAGACCCGTCCCATGTGACCACCAGACTGAAATCTTAAACCTCCGTTTGGTTAAAGAGACGGACATGTCTCTCAAGCAAGAATATTAAAATGCCTTTCTTCTTTTTTTCATACAGGATGTGTCAAAATTTCTTTTTATCATTTTTAACGTGAATTAACTTTTTAATCTACCATAACCGATCTTTGGTAAGAAAACATTGGCAGAATGAAGAAAACATTTATGGAAAGGGATTCTTCGTCTGTCAACGGTGCATCTTCTGTACGAGTTTTTATTTAATGCGCCAAGAAATATTATTGAATTTTGAATATAGAGCTTAACGTTTTTTCAAAGTCTTCCAACAGACTTATTTGACTTGTTTAAATAAAAACTGATTTGATATATTTAGTTTAACTGATCTGATTAGACTTGATTCTATTTGATATTTGGCTCAATTTCATTTGATGGATTTGGACTTCTTTCATTTGATGGATTTGGACTTCTTTCATTTGATCGATTTGAATTACTTTGATTTGATTGATTTTGTTTAGTATGATTCAGTTTTATATATATACATTTTGATTAAATTTGATTAAATTGATTTGATTTAATTTTATTAGAATGATTTGACTCAATCTTAGTCGATTCATTTGACTTGATTTGATTTTGGTCTAACTGCATTTAATTATTATTTTGAATCTGTTTACGTACTTAATTGATTAAGTTTACTCAATTTAAATGATACTACCCTTTTCGATTAAGTTCATATGATTTGATTTTAGCTGATTGATGTCGTTTGATATGAATATCTAATCCTAGTTGAATTTGATTACTTTGAGTTTTGTATTCACGTTAGATCAAGCAATATATTGCATAATTATATTTATGAGTCACAATTTAAAGGCAAGTACATCTAATTCAGTACCCGTAATTTTCCGAATTATTTTCGGTTCACGCTTAGGAAAAATTTTGAGCTATATTTACTTAAAAGTTGTTCACTTTGTTTATTATATTTACGTCTTTATTATTGTTAATACCGTTGCTTTTTAAATTTTATTTGTTGCCTTTTGTTTAATGTACTCAACTTATCTTAGATAAGAGCCGAGGGCAAAATACAAAAATGCTTGTAAAATTAAAAGTGTTTACTTAAGAGTCTTAGAAAAAGTATTATTTTTCCGTTTTACGAGATTCAACCATTTTTTAATAGAACTAAAGTTATAGACAGAATTAAAATTTGACAGTTGCTGAATCTCTTAGCCAACTGAATATTTTTGGTCGTGTTTCGAGTCAACACCAAACTTTCTTAAGAACGGTTTTTATTCAGCGAGCTATTTACAGGTCCTTTCGCTGAGAGAACCGCTGTCAAGTAAAAATAACCCACTTGGGGGAAAGAAGTGGGTACTAAATTAAAAACTTGAAGATGTAACGAAAAATAAAAGTTAAAAGTTGTGTAGGGAATTTAATTTTAGGTCTAATTATATATATATAACCAATTAAGATATTCTGCAGATAATTTCTTAAATTACATATCTCGAGTTAGAGGTATTACTTTTAAAAACACTTTTTGAAAAAGTTAAGAAATAGAATTGATTTATAAGGATGTTTTTTCAATAATTTTCAGTTTGTAAATGGATTGTTATACCTGAATAAAAAATTCGCAAAGGAAAATGTTTATTTTTTAAATAGAGAAAACTGTGAGTGTTTCTATAAAGTTAGTCAATTATTTTTTGTTACAGTTTATATATTCGTCACATTTCAGTTGTTCTCATATTTGATTGATTTTTTTATGATCGATTATTTTATTTACGGGAATTTAGAAGCAGCACTAGAACTGTTAGAGGAAGAAAATAATTCGATAACATTAACACAAAACAAATAAAAACAAACGAAAAAAAAAAACCCTCTAAAAGAATGAAACTCCAAAAAGGATTCTTTAGAATCCCCACCCTCTCGAAATCTGTAGTTTCGAACATTTGGATTACTTTAATATAGAGTTAGTGTTTATTAACATTGCACTACAAAGCAACACGAGGGCTATTGATGAGAGACTTCATAATCTTAAAACATGACCAAGTGACGAGGACGACACCTGAGCTGGCAGTCCACTCTCCAAACTTCCACTCCAGTCACAGGAATTTGATCCTCAACAAAGTGAATCAGCCCTTCTTATGGTATTAGAATTTTTTCTGGGTATACAATATGGAAAAGCGAAGATACCTCATAGAGAAGTTCACTTTCCCGAATCCAAGTTTATTACATACAAATGGTTTTTTTCTCAGCAAAACCCTGATTTAAGTATTTAAAAACACACTTTTTAAAGATTTATGCACTTTAATAATCACATGATTCCAGATTTTAAAAAATTATGTATCCTCTACAGAATTTGATTTAAAAAAAATGCTGGCTAAACAAATGAATAACTTTTGTAATATTAATTTTTCTTAAATATTCTGATTTTAATACATGCATTTCATTTTCAAAAACATTTACAATTTCATTATTCATACTAATCGTCTGTCAAATTATCAGAATACGTAACGTCACAAAATATCGAAATATTTTTAATGCCATCTAGCGGAGTATTTTGAAGCCAAAAAATCTAAACATATATTGTAAACTTAAATTCCTTGATCATTATGACTCGATTCATAATTGCATTGAAATAATTGCCGTGCATTGTAAAAAATAAACAGTTTTTACTTGCTCTTGTAAAGTTCATCTGGAAAGAGTTACGCATTCTGATAATATTAGGCCGACATAATGCTTGTTTTTGAGGATGGATTTTTTTTCCAGTTTACTAGGAAAAAAAGAAACTCGATCTTGGAAAAATAAAACGAACGTGAATTTACTGGCACTCTCAAGCGCAGGGTGTGTCATACCCAACGTCTAACTTTTTCAGCGCTCCTTCTAATTCCTTTTCTAGAAAATGGGTAGTTTCTCGTGCAGCTGATTTTAAGGTCATATCCTTTGAGGAGCTTGTACGCGAATTCTAAATATATATTTTGGATATCCCTGTTCGGGCATGTCATACCGCGCGTGAATCACCGTTACAGTTCTAAATACAATTGAGCCCGTTTTAAATCTTTATGTTAAGGCGTATTATTGTAGTAATGATGAAACATGTGATATTTAAGTAATTTAATAGATGCAGTATTTAATAGTTATAGTACAACAATATTTTTGGATGAAGAAATTCTCTCGCGGTTATGATGAGGAAAAATCAATTGATGAAGAGTATA
>BMAO01025703.1:0-61060 GCA_019973975.1 Trichonephila clavata
TATTTAATTCAGTAATAATATATTTTGACGTTATAGCTAAAATAAGAGTTCAACCTCTTAAGGACCACCGGCGTATATAAACGTCTTTCAGTGTCAGTCAGTGTGTTTATTGCCACGGACGTGTGTATACGTCTTTTCGAAATGCGATCTTTTCTGCGCACTGCTATCCATAAAATTATTCTGAAGGTTTTAGAATGCAATAAAAGGACCTTGATAGTGTTTGCGACGGATATGCTTATTTATTCCTTTCTACCCCCCCCCCCCCGAAATGCACCACATAAGCTTACCTATGTGTTAAACGGAGGCATTGGGGAGCGAATCGCATACCTTTTAATCGGCAGTTAAGGGATTCATTATTAACCATACACATTATCAAGATAAATGTTAATTTTTATCCCATCCCATAGGTTCACTGGTAATTATTAAACTTGTTTTTATCTTAGTATTGTTAAATTATTTATAAAATGCATTGCACAGTACTGATATATTTATAAGTGTATTACATCAGTGTAAATGTATATTTTTTTTTATTACGTCAGAATGTATTTTGTTTGCTTACTTTCTGTAAATTTATATTTTTTTTTTAAATAATCTTTTGTTTTCGACTTTTCAATATGCTCGCGCCCCTTCTTAAGGTTATTACACCTCCCTAGGGGGCGAGACACACAGTTTGAGAAACGCTGCATTAGACCGACGCCCATTTACGTTAAATTAAAAGACGTCGCCAAATAGTGCAAAATGCAGCCAATAGTGGAAATCATTCCGACGCATGTTCGAATACAATGGTAATAACGAGGACAACATTTTGAATTGATGACGTCTTTTGATTTGGCGAAATTGGTCAACGGCATAATATGCATGTACCAGTTGTTTTAATTTTAATTTTTCGTGATTTATTTCCCTTGTTAAATATTTCCTGTTTCTTTCCGTAGAACATTCAAATTATTGTTAAATAAACAAAACAAAACGAAAAATAAAATTCATTTAATCTTGTACATAGAGAGAAAATAATATCCGGGTGTAAAGGAAATTTAATTCTTGAGCCAAGAACGAGGAATCCCATAAACCTCACAAACCTATTGAAATGCTTCCTAAACTCGACTTTTTTCTTAAAATTATTAAAAAAGGAAGAAAAAGTTAATCCAGTTTCTTCAGCTCACAGGAAGACATTTTTTTCCATTAAGATCCTTTACGGAAGATGTGTTTTTTCTTATTTTGCTTGGTAACTGTATGAGTGAAAGTAAGAATACATAAAAATGATATTTGATTTTTTTTTTTCATATGATGTACCAAAACAAATCAGTTCATTTGTCAGTAAACCTTATTTTCAAAATCTGTTTTTTGAATCCTTTCTAGAGCCATTTTTCTTCTATTGTGTCATGTAAGTGCATTTTTTACTGAATCCATTAGCGTGATTACTCTTACCTAGAGAAAGAAAAAATATGTTTTGAACATTTGTACTAGTATATGAGATTTTACTACAGGATTGTTTTTTAAAAATTAGTTTTACACATTTTATTCAAAGCACATTAAAGTAACTCATTTTATCTTATACATTAAAGGGGATCAAAAAAGATCTGGAATTTCAAAACTTACCATTGCGGAACGCGGATGCTCTCTGATATATACAGTGAAAATCGCTTAACACAAAACTGAAGGGACTGAAATATTTTTTCGCGTTAAAAGAATTTTGTGCTAAGGGATATTTAGCAGAGGGAGGGACATATATTCAGCAAAACCATTAGAGTATATTTTATTTACATAAATATGTATATATGTCTACATTTAATACAAATCAATAAAACAAAAACATTCCCATGAACTTAATGAGATTTAAAACAAAATATTTCAAGTTTTTAAAAGAACAAAGCATTTATACTATTTATGAAAAATAATTTAATGTTTTTCTTTGCATTGTCTTTTTTGGCATCAAATTGTTCGATTTCGTTCTTTTTGTTATTCATTTTCCCTTACATCCGAACACTCTTGTCTATCTGTAAGCCCGGCTAGATGTGTAGGTGGAACTAAATAATCCACAGACATTATTCCAATCTAATTTGATTTATTAATTCTTATTAATGATTATGAAACAGACACAACACAATTCTAATTAAGATATATAAACAATGGTAGAGCGCAGAGGTGAGATACTGTAATACGGGGATAATATTACATACCCTCAACTGAATCTAAGACAGCTTAAATACGCTCAATTACAACTACGTCGCACACTAATAATCAGCTTCTACTTAATCAAGTGTACAGTACTTGAATCTTTAATGCATCGGATCCTTCACTGGAAAACTTCAGGCACTTTCTTCGGGTTGATCAAACGACGATGGCTCCACGCTCTGTAATCTTTAATTCCACTCATTTTTAATCTTCAAGTTCACTCCCACTTGCACATACCTATCGTATCAACTCCAGCTTGTCAACACAACAACGCGTCAAAAGCTCACTTTCTTCCTTTCCTTCACTTTACTTCACTTAACCTCTTACTTCACTCTCTTTCAACTCGCGAAAACCGAATTTATATAATATTCCTCATTTTCATAAATCACGTTTGGTTTCTCGATGAAAGTTGGTTGAAATAAATATTTTGTTTTAAAGAGAAAGAAGTTATTAGAAGAATCGCGTATAGATCCGTCACAATTTCACCATTGGAATGCGCGTCTAAATAACTGCGTATACTTTTCATGTTGCTCCTTATTTCGGATGACGTGGGGGCTACATTATTAGTTTCATTTTCGCCGTCTGAATCTGCATTAGTGACATTTTTTGAGCTTTGAATAAACTGGAAAATGTTTTTGTCTGCCATAATTGAGGTTTTACGTTCATTATCGTCATCTGCTGCAACGAACTCTTTCGATGAAGAACTTGCGTGGCTGATTTTTCCTTATTTTGCTCATTCCTTCAAGGGGAACCTTTTCGTGTTAAGCGATTTTTGTTTCCAGTAAAAAGAAAAATGATGCATGAAAATACGTAGTAGTTTGTCGAGATTGTTGTATTATTTCATGTTAACCTATATTTCTTCTAAAGGTATCCAACTACCCTAAAATTGTGAATTTTGCCAAAAATTGACATTTTTTTTATGATTTTATTTTATAAGTCATCTTATTAACTTTATGAAAATACCAAGTTTATTAGTTTCCGTCCACTAGAACAAAAACTGTAAGTGTTGTTTTAAAAGCAGATGTCATTATTTTAACCAAGATGTCATACTTTAAAAAGCGTTTTTACTCGAAATGTCAAGGCTCGTAGTTTTCCCGTTGGTGGGTTGAGGTGGTTTGGAGATGGAAATGCTAGCCCAGGTGTCGTTTATGTCACTTGACCGTTTCAAAACTATGAGATCCTTCGCCAATAGTTCCTCGGGTGCAACGGTAATAAATAAGTATAAGCAATACGAATTGAAATAAATCAGATCTTTCAGTTTTGTAAAAACTTCCTGGCTTACTGGCTTAGATGTAGCATGGTCACCTCGTACGTGGGTTCGATCCCGGCTGGAGTCAATAGATTTTCTGGATGCGAAAATCATAGGAACTCATGTCATATGATTATGTGGTATGTAAAAGATTCTTTGAGTATCAATTTTTTGGCTCCGAAATTAAATGACGGCAATATTTAGCATCCGACGAGAGCTTGAATTGAATTAATTCAAGCGTAATGGTAGCGGGAGCAGCCACAAGATGGTGCCACCAACGAAATGGGTCTCACACTTGGAGACTTGCCGTGTCTGCAAAGTCCAAAATGCAGCCCTTTAGAAAACAAGTAATATAAAAAAATTTTAAGTAAATTCCTACTTTGAAAGGATGAATAGAAAGTATTTTATTAACGATTGAAAATTTGAACAAGATTATTAGAATACATAGGGAAAAGCACATATAGGAGAATACATAAGGAGAGAGTGAACTAACAGTAGGAACTGAAAAAAGAGCATGATTTGTCTGCATTGTTGTAACAATGGCTAGTTTGGCTGAAAAAACCAGTTTTCGACGCCAACTTCTGTCTTTGTTTTAACAGTTACATTGTTACAACAATGAAGACGAATCCAAGTTGGCGTTGAAAACCGTTAATTAATTTAATAAATCAACCGGTAATTAATGAATTAATATTTGAAAAAACTATATTAACATCAAGTGTCATCCACTACAAGTTAAAAAAATTATTTGAACTAGATTGTTTGAATAGAAAGTATTTTATTAACGATTGAAAATTCGAACAAGATATATATAGAGAGAGAGAGAGAGAGTGAGAGGTTGAAGGAATTGAAAAAAACATGAACATTTTTAAAGTTGTCAATACGAAGAGACCGAAAGAGAAATTGATCGGTTGATTGAATTGAGATGAAAACCTAGGTGAGGGAAATTTTTGTTATATAGCCACTAACAAAGAGTTGAAAGTGTGTCTTAATGGCGGTTGAAACTTTTTATCTTATTATTCCTGGATGGATTCTTAGTTTTCTTTTATGTTCGTCAAGTAGACTTGCTTCAGGCTTCTTCTGCAGTTAACAGTTAGAAATGTGCCGTTAAAATAAAAGAAACATAGAGGATTATTGGATTTATTTCAGTCTCGGTTGTAATCTCTAGCCATTTGCTTTGAAATAACCCTAATAATTTCCTCCAAGACTTTAACAACACTATACGTCGGCTTTCTTTCAAATGGCCCGTTAAACCAACCTTTACAATTTGTGTTATCAGATTCTCGAAGTTGTTGCTGGAATCGTACTGAGCGTAAGACGTGCTGAGAATAAAACATAAATAACTGTAAGTGGTAGCTTCAGTTATCACCACATTTTATTGGTTACTGCATTATTCTGAGCACTTTGCGTGAAACTAGCATTGCCAAAATAAGGAAATAAAATAAAAATAAAAGATTCATGGGCGAGGACCATAAATGGTATTTGGAAATTTAAACACAATGACTGTACGCGGACCAAAACTCAACACACATGAAAATATCTTTAAAATTATTTCTAAATTTTTCTGACAGTAAAATCTACTAAACGAGTATTTGTTTCATATTTGGCGAGCTTCATGGATATGCGTGCTGAATTGCTTTAATAAAATGACAACAAAAAGTGAACCCCTTGCCAAAAATAAAAATTGTCTTTTTTAACTGCGGAGGAAGTTTCTTGCTTTATCTTCGCGTCCGGAAGGATACAATTTCTTAGAAAGGTCAAAACTGTGATACTAGAGAAATTTAGTCCATGAATAATTGAAAAGGTAGTGATATATTGTTGAAAGGGAATGTGAGAAATCTTTTTATTGAATTAAAAATCATACATAGCATCTAAAGCAGGGGTACTCAACCTTTTCTCCCGTTGGGCCGCATACATGGGACAAATATTTGATGTGGGCCGCAATATGGGGATTAATGGAAGAAAAAAACAAAGATTAAGGCAATATTAAACACTTAAAATGTGGAAAATGGATCAAAATATTAAAGCTCCTTTTTGATTTTAAAAACTATATTAATCTTTTTCAAACACGCATAGCAAAAACTTTCTTCGTTTTTATGATTTTTTTACTGAATTATGGGGTAGTTTCAGTTCCCTTTCATTCATCACCATACAAACAAAACTGCCAAGTCGTTTGATAATTTCATTTTCTCCTTCTTTTGACAAAGAGTCTCTTATTTTTATTTCAAAAATTGTTTTATCCAATGCAGAATGGCAGCAAAGAGGAGTTTTTACTGAATTCCAGACTGAAAACAGTATTATTTATTTATAATTAAAAATCAATTGCACCCATAAAATGGTCAGTACTATTTCACTGTTATTTGTTATTACTGACCGTTGCAGTTTCAAATAGAAAAAAATTCTTACAATTCGCACCCGTAAGACATCGACAGCAAATTTGGTCGATTTGATCGCTTGATTGAGAAGAATTTTCTCTAAATTTTTAATACATTGTTCTTAAAATAATTGAATTTCTTAGGGAATCGGGCCATGAGTGGGCCACTTAGAAAAGCCCGGTGGGCCACACGTTGAGTATCGCTGATGTAAAATACTTTAAAAGGAAAGAATTCCGTATATAACACTATAAGGGATGAGTTATCTCATCCCTAAGAGGGGGGGGGGGTCGGAAGGAAGATTAGCCATAGTCAATATAACTACAAATTATTCTCAGACACGAACAACACAAATTCTATTAACCAAAAATATATGCACCCAAATACCAAATATGGAAAACAATAGTGATGCAGACGATATACGAGAAGACTTTAAATCAGATCACTTACTTCTAGGCAATATCTTCTCATTCTTAGCGACCTAATCTAATTTGATTCCTAAGCGACAAATCGTCAACTTGAATATTACAATAATCAGCTACGAAGTATCCACGCCTCACTTCACGTTTAACCAATCACTGCTAGCCGTATCAGTCCCTAACCTCTCTCTAACTCGAAAGTTTAATCTTTACATACAAGTCTTAATTTACATACTCACGTCTTCTTCTCCAAAGGAAGGCCTTCAATAGATTAAATTTTAAAGACCCATTTTTCCCCAAGAGGACTGTTAGTGAAAAAGTCTGAATGCACCCGTGAATACTGTTAATACGGGAACGGTCGCGCGGGGCACAGAGTCACCCCAGGCTCAAGAAATCTTAAATTCTGGGAAAACTGTTTATTTGATACAAATGACCTTATCAGTATCCTCCTATATGACAGTCTTTATGGAAACTAAAACGTATTTGTCACATATCTTCCTCTTTTTTGGGAATGGCAAACATTTTCATACAATCTTAAGGTACTTGGGGTGGCTGAGTTTCCCTCGCGACAGGTTACATTTTTTTCCTGTGAACAATTTAGTGGTTTTGATTGCTGTGTTGTACGACTCATAATTGGTTATAAATGTAAACTAACAGAATAAAAAAAAGACACGGGCATCTACGATTTCTATTGAATGAACTTGAAACTTCGGAAAAAGAAATTGATCAAGCAAGATAAGTACACGATGAAAAAAATGGATGTTAATCATTACAGCGAAAGTAAATTTGAAAAAAGGATGAATATGAACGTTTGAGTCGTAAGGAAGATTTTCAAATTGTACCTAAAAATTTCGATCAAAAAAGATTTGAAGCCACAAGTGCACCACAAGACCAGTGCTTCTCAAAATTTCAATATTCGTGACCCAAAATTCAATCATGATTTTCATCGCGCCCCCCTCATACAATAACGATGTATTGAATTGAATAATACTATACTTTGACGCTAAAACTGCGATACGACTTTAATCTCTTAAATGTCACCGACGTATATAAACGTCTCTATCAGCCAAAGTGTTAATTTCCCCGGACGTACATGTACGTCTTTCCGAAGTACGATCTTTTTTTCTGCGCACTGTTATGCATAACATTTTTCTGAAGACTTTGGAATGCAATACAAAGAACCTTGACAATGTTTGCGAAGGATTTACTTATTTCAGTTTATTTGGTTATTTATTCCTCCCCTCCCCCCTAACACATCCCAGCGCCTACGTAGAAAACTGTTGGAATTGGGTAGCGAATCGTGTGACCCTTAATCGGCTGTTAAGGGATTAACAATAAACCGTACAAATTATTAAGATATGTGTTAATTTTTGTATATAATTTTATATAGGACAATCCCATGTAGTCAATGGTAATTATTAAACTTGTTCTTCATTTAGTATTGTTAAATTAATTATAATTAAAATATATATTGTGCAGTACTGATACATTTAAAAGTGTATTATATTAGTGTATCTTATTTTTTATTAGGTCAGAATGTATTTTGTTAGTTTAATTTCAGTAAATTAATAATTTTCTTATATAATTTTTTGTTTCGACTTTTAATATGCTCGCGCCCCCTAAGGGGGGCGTGCCCCACAGTTTGAGAAACGCTGCACAAGACACATTGCGCCTTGTCATAAAGACACAAGCAAGAAAAAATTTAACATACTATTTGTTGATTTTCTAAGGACAATAAAACTACAGTAACTTGAACAAAATATGACAGCTTTGCATGCAAATATCTCCTGTAATGTTAACGAAAAGTGTCTGTGATTTGTGTTCTTTACTAAGGTCACGCACACTTGGAACATTTTAGTTCGGTTTGATTGGATTTTTTCTCAAATTATCAAAGAAAAGTCCTTAAAAATAGGTAAATATACTTTCTCTTAAATAAATTGTTGATTGGAATTACGGTTTTTACCATGTACAATAAAAATAATTATAAAAAAAAGATTGGGTTAAGAATCACCCCGCGTGACCATTAACGTTAGTATCGAGTGCGCTCCTGCTTCCGGATTAAAATGATCATTTAAGCAGAATCATTTGTCTTTTGAAAATAATATGATCCAATTTTTAACAGATGATTATTTATAAGTTTATTCAATTCCTACTATTAGCTAACTCTATCTCTATATTTATTTATTTATGTTGGTGGTGGTTACTTATTTCCTTGTCAAGCTTCTGCTAGACGAGATCTATGAGTTTATTCACCCTCGAAAAGTCATAAACTAGCATAGGATGACCTAGTAAGTCGTCGTAGCACAAACCCAGGCATCCAAGAATATGAGTCGGGGAAGCCTGCTCGATGTTGCACTTTGGACAAATTGGATGGGTTTTATGGCCACCCTGGAAGGTAAGGCTTCTTAAATGTCCACTGAGAAATCTGGAAATTGCCATCTTGGCGGGTCTGTCGCAATTCATAGCAAGGCATCCTCCAGGGGAGTCAGAGGATATATTTATTTATCTTGTTCAAATTTTCAATCGTTAATAAAATATTTTTTGTTCATCCATTCAAGTTCAAATAAATTTATTTTAACTTGTAGTGTATGACACTTGATGTTAATACAGTTTTTTTTTTCAAATATTAATTCATTAATTACAGGTTAATCAAATTGAATTAATTACCGGTTTTGGGCGCCAACTTAGATTTGTCTCCATTGTTGTAACAATGTAACTGTTAAAACAGTGACTAAAGTTGGCGTCGAAAATCGGTTTCTCAGTCAAATTAGCAAAACCAGGTGTGCATTGTTACAACAATGCAGACATGCTCTTTTTTCAATCCTACTAATAGTTCATTCTCTCCATATATATATATATATATATATTCAAATTTTTAATCGTTAATAAAATACTTTCTATTCATCCATTTAAAGAAAGTAGGTTTTGTCTTAAAAAAATTTTTATATTACTTGTTGTTTTAGAGTTTGCTTTGAAAACATTTTTCTCATTAATAGGCAAAGGTTACATGCAGTGGGCAAAATTCATGACGGTCACATGATAAATGCAATCACGTGTTCTTCATTTCATTCAAAACTTACATTAAAAACTTATACTTGTTGTTCTACTTGTCAAATTTAGATGCAGTTTTAAATTTGATAATTTGGTAAATATTTTCAAGTATTAAGTACAAAAATTCAAGCACGAAAGTTTTTCAAACTTAAAAAATATCCTTATATTATACATGTGCTTTTAAATCAAGTGTCTTTGTTTACCTATATGTATTTTTTCAATTCCTGCTTTTCATTTGCACTCTCCCTATATATATATATATATATCTTGTTCAAATTTTCAATCGTTAATAAAGTACCTTTTATTCATCCATTGTAGTCTAAATACATTTTTTTAAACTTGTAGTGGATGGCACTTGATGTTAATACAGTTTTTTCAAATATTAATTCATTAATTAAATTTTATTTTGTTTTTTCAATATTAATTCATTAATTAAATTTTATTTTTTAATTTTAAATTTGTTCCAGTGTTATTTCTGATGAAGTTACAACTAACTACAACAGATGGCGCCACGCAAGTTCACATATATATTTTTTAAACTTGTACTGGATGACACGATGTTAATACAGTTTTTTCAAATATTAATTAATTAATGAAATTTAATTAACTAAAATAAAATGTTTCTTTGTTGACCTAAGTAGGAATTGACTTTAAAAGAATATTTTAATATATTATTAAAAGAAAGTTTCTGCAAAAAGCAAAAGTTGGCAACAGCGAAAAGCATGACCTGATTGGCTGGACACGCGACACCAGTTATCAATTGATTATGACGTCACATGATTTTACAAACGGATTGGCTGGAAACACGTGAATGCAGTTATCACGTGACCATGGCATTACATTAATTATGAGCAAAATGGATAGAAACACGTGACTTGAGCTATGTGATTATGACGTCACATGAATTTAGCTCATTCTGTGCATTCTTCAAATTTATTCTCACGCCCGGAAAATAAAAGTTGTATCAAATCAAACAAGCAAATTTCATCCACTGTGGGCAGACTCTTGTACTAAAAATTAAGTAGCACCTTTTATTGGATGAGTAACAAAGTAATAAAAAAGATTTGTGGGGCTATTCCATACCTCTGAGAAAAAGATTTGAAAGCAAACCTCATCCCTGACTGTTAGTGATCATTCACATTTATAGGGACATTAATCAAGGGTAAGGGTCGCTTCATTTGTCTTGAGGGTAAAAGAGTTTTCTAGAAAAGAGGGGATGAAATACGCAATATATAAATTCCCACACCAGAGGGGAAGATTAACCAACGCAAACTGCAATAACAAAACTAATTGCTTTAGAAGATTTAAATTGTAACTAAGTAGACATTGTTTGATATTGAAAACTAAGTTTTCTTTCCAGAAGTAAGTTTAAATAAATCAACGTATCAATGTTATGAGTTTTATCATTTTTATATAGTTGTGGATTTTGTTCTTATTCTTCAATTAAGCAGATTAAAAACGTTTTAATTTAGCATTAATTTTGTTTTAAGACTTCTAAACACTATGAAATGCTATTTGTAAACTAGTATATGACAAAGTTACAAAAGGTCCATTGCTTTTTCAATGCCTACTATTAGCTCTCTCTCTCTCTCTCTCTATATATATATATATATATATAATCTTGTTCGAATTTTCAATCGTTAATAAAATACTTTATATTCATCTAATCAAGTTCAAATAAATTTGTTTAAACTTGTTGTGGATGACACTTGATGTTTATATTGTTTTTTAATTATTAATTCGTTAATTACCGGTTAATTAATTAAAATAATTACCGGTTTTCAACGCAAACTTAGATTTGTCTGTATTGTTCTAACAATGTAACTAAGCAATTATAAACAATGACAAAAGTTGGCGTCGAAAACCGTTTTTTCAGCCATTGTTACAACAATGCAGACAAATTATACTCTTTTTTTTCAATTCCTACTATTAGTTCACTCTCTCTCCCTACATATATATATATATATATATATATATTTATAATATATTCCTTACTTTCCCTATGGCCCAGAGTATTGGCAAATACAGGTGAAGGTTGGTTAGCCACAAAACTTTGTTTAAACCTGCAATCCTGGTTCCTAAGGCCAGGAGTTTGCTATAGTACTAATGTGGCTAATATACTTTTTACTATCTTGACTAGTTATCTTAGGTTTATAACTATTTTGTATATATTTATAAATTATATATATATATATATCATTCAAATTTTCAATCGTTAATAAAATGCTTTCTATTCGCCCATTCAAATTAGGAATTCACTTAATTTTTTTTATATTACTTGTTTATATTACAAACTGTTTTGGATCTTAACTATTAGGTTGGTGCGAACGAAATGTTGGTTTTTAATAGAACATATAAAGCTATATATCTTCTTTCAAAAGCTGTTTATTTAATCAAGATTTGCTCCACTTGCCTCAATACACCTTTCCTAACGAGATTTTAATGCATAGGTACCTGTTGTAAAGAAATTCTAATCTTTAAAATCAATAAACTTCGATACGGAATTTTTTAGACTGTCTTTATTTTCATACCGTTTATCTCGTAAACACTGTTCTAAATGTTTGGGGGGGGGGGAAGAACATCGGTTGGCAAAACTTCATATTTTACTTCGCTTATTTTCGCTGTTTTTTGTATGACGTATGTGGCCGAGCGTTGTCGTGGACATGCCGATTTACAGATTGATTCAAAAATAATAGAACCCATTTCAGAGCATTATAAATTTTTATTGAATTCAGTTACTGACATGAAATTTTTAATGCGATTTCCTTCAGCATAGTACACTTTACGTAAACCTTTCGTCCAGACCAAAAGCGCTTTTCGACCATTTTGGGGAGTATTTTTCCAACTTTTTCTATGATTGCTTTTTCAAGCCCTTAAAGGGTTTTTACTTTAGGCTATTATGACGGTGCAGAATCTTGAGGAAAAACAAAGTTTCCTGTAGAGTAAAGCCGTTTACTTTCTTTAATCATGTTCTTTAAAATGTAATTCTAATAGTATTTTGTATCAGTTTTAGCTTTGGTTTTTCAAAAAAATTTTTTGTTAAGCCTTGAGAAGACATTCCCATCCACACCATAACACCTGACGGCCAACCTGCCTTTTGCAAAACAGCTGTGTCTTAGCAACGTTTTTCGCGGGAAATATATTGTATCTTCGTTTTGACTGTGGATGACAGATGAAACAGTGTTTCATCAGAAGTTATCCATGTTTTGTATCTACCTTTGCGTAACATTAAATATAATGAGCAAGAAGTTTTTCTTCGTTTTTTCTACGGTATTTGAATATATTTGACGAAAGACTGGTTTATTCCCCTTTTTACAGCCAATTTTCTTTATCTGATGACAAATTGTCGATTGTGATATCTGTAGTTTCCTTGCTAAAATTCCTTGAGGTAAAGGATTTTCTACAGCGATAAGACTTTTTTAGCTTTCTTTTTTCTTCAACACCAAAAACTTCCTTTCTTCCACTTTTTTAAGGCATTTGATTGCCAGTTAAATCTTATTTCTTTTTGAATTTTGGATAGTAATCCAATAGAGAAATGTCTTCTCTGATTTTAAAGGCTTTATTTATAACAGTATTTGAGCAATCATCCTTCAAAAGCTTTAAAATTTCGTCTCGTGTTTGAGGACCTAATTTAGGAGCCATAATTTACTCCTACTAATAAAAATAGTTAGATTTGTAATTTAAACGATTCATTTTTTAAATGAAATTGGTAATAAAGTGATTAAATTTTACCATAAATAGTTATATGCTTTTAAAATTGGTCACACTTACTATTAATCAACCTGTACAAATGATGGAGTATAATTTTTCAGTTTTACATGCATTTCATCAATGTATAACAGATACAGTTACATTTGTTTCCATCAATGCTTTCAGAGCATTTTTTCACAGATCTTTTGGGTCTTCTACGCGGTTTATTTTGTGGAGAAGAATCACCAGACAAAATTGTTCAAACCAACGCTACACTTTTCGATCTCTCTAGTTAATAGAATTTTTCTCTGATACCTGGCTCATGTGGTGTGCAGCTTTTCCTACATTGTTACCAAGTTTATACTCATAGAAAAAAAAGTATCGGTTAAATTTTGACATTCTTACGAAATTCAAAACAAAAATAATGGAAAATTTTCGAGAAAATCTTTTTTGAAATGTGACTCTGGTTATACAAATAATTCGGCTATAAAAGAAGTATAGTCAAAAACAAATGCATAACCAAATCAAGGAGACAAACGTTCACATGTAAACAAAATCCGACATTTCACATGCACCAAACTAATATTTTTATGTTATTTTCATACAGTATAAGATAAGGGTCTTCACAACCTTTCACGCTCGAGGGCATATTAATAAACTTACGATGATACGCGGACCACATCAACAAATTCACAATGATCTACGGGCCACACAAATGCAAAAAAATAATGTAGTCATTAAATTTATATAAAAAGGGGTGAGGGGTAAAAGACTACATGTATATGGGCATGATGTCAGTCATGGCTCTTTCACAAACAATAATCCGTCTTCAATTACTTTTCAATTTAATTGTTCATTGCTATTTGCATAATATTTACATTAAAGATCGTCCTTTAAGTCGCATCTTCAATGTCCAAATCGTCTTCTGTAGTTTCTAACAGACACGGTGCGTTCTCGTCGTTCTTCTCGTCATTTTTCGAGTCATGACATCCTTCACTCATGCATCTAAAGACTGGCAGGCTCCAAAACACTGAGAACGCTCTTAGACTTGCGTAGGACAGTTGGCGAAGTGGCTTGGCAATAACGGCTGACACCATATATATATATATATATATATATATATAATATTAGACCTAAAATTAAAAATCCCTATACAACATTTATTTTCCGTTACATCTTCAAGTCTTAAGCACCCATTTCTTTCGAGGAACAGATGGCCCGAAACAGAACACTTTTAATCCCCAGCCATTAATTTTTATTACTTCATATGTCATGCTTAACTTTCAAATATAATTCGTCCTAAGAAGGTTACTTAAGACATCTGGTCATAAGTGTAAGCCACTTAGATTTTCACTTTGCGTCGTTTTCTCTCAGCGAAAGAATCTGTAAATAGCTCGCTGAATAAAAATCGTTTTTAAGAAAGTTTGGTTTTAACTTGAAACATTACACACACACACACATATATATATATATATTATAGCAGTTTCAAAAAAGTTAAATGGAGTTGGTGAATGTTAACGTCGCACTATTCTGCTACTCGAGGGCCTTTGGCAATAGACCACGTCATTTTTAACCATGGTCAAGTGACAAGGAAGACATCTGAGTTAGCACCTCTCCCTCCTAATTTCCACATCTGACCAACAGCCTTGATATATTTAACGCCCATTGGCCCCCTCTGCACGACATATCGTAAGCGGCACTGGACTCGAAATGACACGCCAGCCGCTAAGCTACCGCGACCATGAAGATAAATGAAAGTCGAATTAAAATACTTAGCAACCTGTTAAAAATGAGAGTCTACCTCTTTTCCGAAAATTTCTGAGATTTTATGCATAGTCAATTTTTTTATATTTAAATGCAGTGAAATTTTTCAAAAATTCGTCATTATCAGAAAATTTTAGCTCAAATGGACATCAAGAACATCAGTTAATTGTTTTAAATATCAAGAATAACCGGGGGGGAAATAACCTTTTTTTTTTGTGACAAAAAGCAAACAAGGCAATTTTTTTAAAATTGCCTCACTCAAATAAACTTCAAATTCAAATAATTCAAATGACACTAAAATACATTCAGTGGGCCATTTGTCCCCCGCGGGCCACAGGTTGAAGACCCCTATTTTATAAGACAACACTATGAAACAATATTAGTTTAAAATAATTTATCTATTTCCTGCCTGACTATCAAATTTACTATGAAATATAGAGAAATCAGATAGTTATTAGTATTTCGCTGTTTATGAGGACATTTAAACTTAAGAACTGTAAGACATCGAGTCTATTTTTAGAACGTTAAGCAATTCGAAATTCTTAGGAATAAATCACAAGTATGTTCTATCTTGGGAAATATTTTATCTCCTTCGAATTCTCTCTCTCTGAAGCTTACATTTTTCGTGGAAAGCTACTAAGTAGCCGTATTCTAGAACCAGTTGAATCGAATAACTTTCATTCCACTTTCGAAGCGAATCAAATTCTCTCTCGATGAACATTCCATCAACTGAAATGAAATGATGATTTCTCTGATCTTTTAAGTTCATGCAAACCAAATTCTTGCTGTCAAAGATTAAAGTACCCCTTCATTACTTCAGATAAATTTTGATAAAGATCATTACAAAATAGCACTATCTAAATTTCTTTAGGTGAACTTTTCCAAAGAAATTGAATTTAGTTCCATCAAGCAAAAAAGAAAAAGAGAATTGGGTACTTACGTATTATTGCAAAAATCGCCAACATTCAAGATAACTCGTCTAGTTGGCAGCCCCAATTTAGCTCGTGTCGTATGCGCTGAATTGGCGACCATGTGCTTCGTTTCATATAATGTCACCAATTGGTTGCGATAATACGTAAGAACCCTTAAATAATTTTTTTAATAATAGAAAATAAAAAGGCAATCTATGAAAAAATTAATTGCCTTTTATTTTACTAAATTTATTCTCATTTTCAATAATTATTTTACTGTGCAGCATATTTATTTAATATAATTTTGGTGCCATCTGGTAAAGATGAAGATCATTAAAAATAAAATAAGAAATTTTTTTACTACTGAAACCGTTAAATTATTTCTTTAAAAATTATATAAATTAAAACGCTAAATTCAACGGAATATAAAGTGGAAGCACTGTTTCGAAAGTAGAAAAATTGCAATTCTTCCTTTAATTTACTTATGAAATCATTGCTTATTTGCCTTTCTGTTACAAAAAAATTGTTGAACATTTTAAATTATTCTTTATTTTATTTTGATATTAATATACAAATTGGAATATATTGGCAATACTCAAAGTGATAGAAAAACATTTTTAATTAAAAAAGTGTCTATATTCAGAAAATTTTAAGACTATGTTAAAAATTAATATTTAAATATATTACGTAAGCAAAAATTGATAACCACTGGAACATCCAGTTTCTTTTAAATTTTTGAATGGTATTTAAAAGCTATTCCTTTTAGGAGATTTTAATATGCAACGAGTTTAATCTTTCATAACACAGCTTTTATTCTCATATCTTCACAATTTATTACACTATCAGAAAATTTTCCCATTTCCTATGTTCGAAAAATGCATCTTGAAATACTGTGGACAAAATAATCTAGATTAACTTTTTATAAAGAGAAAAGAAATCCCTTCTTTATTCTAAATCCTAGAAAAGTTACCATGAATCTTTTATAGTTTATGGAGACACTTAACATAAATTTTACATTTAGTTTATAATGGATACGAAAGTGGAAATGCGAAACCAAAATCTTTTTAACGGGAGAAAAGTAAACATTCTTAAAAGGATTCTCTTTAAAATTAGCAATATTATTTCGTACATTGTATTTGATTGAACATCATTGTATATTCTTTGTATTTTGTGTGAACTTTTTAAAATCAAGTAAGTTCCAACATCACTCTTATTTGACACATCATTCCTGAATTATCTACTACAACTACCGAACTATAGAATCATTCTTTTCACGAAATTTCACTATTAATCAGATACAGATGTCAGCTAAACATTGTCATAAACAATTAATATATTCGAACAGATCTAATATGATAAAAAAAAACTATAAATACCAGATGATTTATAAGAAAATATAAAATTAATCCATCAAACGATATTTTAACTTTTAGTAAGTATATGCAAGAATGCAAATCGATTAAGACTTCCTTAGAATAATTTAGGTTAATATTTACCTGAATAATTTATTTTATTCCATTATTTCATGTTCATCGAACCCTTATTCATAAGTGATTACATATCTTAATGGAATAAACTATTTTCTCTTGAAAAAGTGTAGTTGTTCAAATTGAATTTGTAGCTCTTTGGAAATTTTAGCGCGTATTTTCTTGTCTCGACTACTAGATGGCGCCACCCGACAGAGGAAAACGGTTTCGCTCTGGTGGAGGAATGAAAGCTATAGGAGAATGTGCTTGAGACCTAGTGTGCACCACAACGCGCAGGAACCTCTCTCAGTGTAATTTTCTTGAAAATACATGCATAGAACATGGGTATACTTATGGGTACTTCTCTATTTTTGAAAATAAAATTTTCAAATTTATTTATGGATTATTTTGTGTTAAATATTTTGCTGTACTATTTAGTTTTTTTAGAAGAGGATGTGGAGGTAGTTACTGCTTATATAGATGTACGCTACAAATTCTACTTCAAAAATATCGCAAATTAGCAAGAGTTCAAAATCTGGTGCAGTATCTTGAACTGAATATTCTGATCTTTCATTTCGTAATCTCATCTATTTCTCAGAAGGAATATTTTAATAATATTTTACAACAATAATTACAAGCAATTTTTTTAAATATTGCTTAAAATAGAGAACGTTTTTCATTTATATTCCATTCACTTTTTAGGGGACTTTTTTATTTCAATTACAAGACCACACACACAAAAAAAGAAAAGACCCCTTTGTCAAAAGATAAATATCTTTTTCACTGCTGAGCAAAGCTTTCTATTTGATCTTCACAGATTATACAATGTCCTAAAGTGATTAAACTTGTGATACAAGACAAATTTACTCCATGAATAATTCAAAAGTTAAGAAAGCCGAAAGTTTGACATTGCTTTGTAGTGGATAGGAAATAAAAATTTATGGGGTTAAAAAATCGTAAAGGTATGATTTTTGTGCATAAAATTCATTTTAAAATATTCGCTTAAAGAAATTTACCCCTTGAAAATTTAATATCTAATAATTTTAAAGAACGAATACAGAGAGTTTCTGTGTTTTTTTTAAATTTTTATTTTGATTACATTATTTTGGTTGGTTTAAATTTTGGTAAATAAAAAATTATCTGTAAATATTGTGAAGAATTATGCATTAAATTATCGATTATTATTTTAACATTGAATTACGTATTAAAGCTTTCTTTTTGTTACTTTAAATAAAACTCAAAAATGCAATATATTTTTCAGATAGAAAGTTTTTTTAACATTAATATTATACTACGATTTCGCTATATTTTAGTACATTGCTCTTTTCTTTTCGGGTTTATCCATTTTTTCTGGTATAAAATGGGATCCATATTTCGATTCAGTACTGTAATATTAAATTAAATTTCTCTGATAGTAAAGGGGGAAATTCATTTATGGGGTGTTTTCAAATTTTAAAATATATATATATTGCAAACAGTTGTACTAGTTAAAAAATTGTAAATTTTCCTAAAAATAAAAAGCACATTTTCTGTCAAAAATATGTTCGGAGTTTAGTTCTCTCATTTTACATTTAATGAAAACAGTCTTAAATCGAAAAAAATCCTCAAATTTTAGAATTATATTGTGGTTTTTTCAAACATAAAAGAGCCTAAATTAAACTCGGGATACATTTTCTGACAGAAAATTCTCTTAATTTTCGCAAAAATTGAAACGTTGCACCATATGTAACTGATTATAATACTGTGTATTTAAAATTTAAAACTATTCTCCATAAATTAGTAATTTTTTCTTTTAACGTATGGAATGAAAATTATTTAGCATTTAAGTATTGAAGATGAAATATAGAACATATTATAAAGCAGAAAGTACAGCAGCTCAGATTTAATGAATTATATTGAAATTGCTGATGAATATCATAAACACAGGATAGATAAGTCTGAATGTGATATTAATGTAGAAATACTTTTCTATCTGAAAACATCTTCCGGATGTGTATCCTATTCTTAACTATTACACGAACAAAGCCTTAAAGAACTAATATGTAACATCTCTGTGTACTTATTTATTTTTAAAAAAACATAATTTATTTTTTAAATAAAAAAAACTGTTAAAAATAAAAGGAAGGGGAGGTATTGATAAAAATAGTATTAAAAACATTTAATAAATGCTTAGAAAAAATATTCACAAGTAATTTTCATAATGTCTTAATTTCTTTTTCTCGTATTGGTTTCAGCAGATCGGACTTTTATGCCTTTTATTTTTGTGAATAATGATTGTTTCTTTATATGAAAAATAAATAAAAACTTTCTCGAAAAATTCAGTCTCAAAAATGGTGAATTTGATCTACAAATGGTACAATTTTCTTTGTAAAAAATATATATGTTCTATATTGCAAAAATTAAGAACGATTTACAGAGGGTTGATTTTGGAATACCATATTAGTAATAGATTCATGAGAAACATCTATTTTCTAAATGAATTCTAATACTTTTAAAAGGTAGCGAAGACTTTAGAGAATTATTGTTTGTTAATTGCTATTTTATATTGAAATTTTTAATTTGAAAATTATTTTTAAACGATTCATTTGGCGAATTATTTTTGTAGAACTTAATATCCTAAAATTAAAGTGACTTCCAATTGCTTGAAAATGTTTTATAAATAATCTTTTGGCGATAATTTCAAATCTTATTTAATGAAATCGAATGCAAAGTTTTAAGTTAGACTCTTCTGCATCATTTTAATCAAATATGCAAATATTTATGTAATCGGTATACCTCTTGAAAAAAATAAATACGATTTTACATAAGAAATCCTATATTTGTTTTTGTTGAGTCCAAAAAATTTTAAAACGCACGCAAGTTCTAATTAATCTGGTTAAATTAATTAAAAAAGCATGAAAATCAGAAACATTAATTATTAATTTTAAAAGTATTCTAATTTAAGAAATTAAAACATCATCCGACATTAAATTGTTTTAATAAAAATAATTTTTACTTTTCAATTTTATTATATTCGTTTTCAGCCGTAGGATTTAATATGACAATGCGTTCAATCGCAGTTTAAATAAAGTAAAATTATTTCTAGCAGAGCGTGGTTTCGATCCACGGACCTCTGGGTTATGGGCCCAGCACGCTTCCACTGCGCCACTCTGCTTCGGTTTGAATGCAAGTATTATCTGCAATTGTGTGAGATAGGATTAGTTCGTTGCTATGGTGATCGATTGAATACTAGCGTGGATTTACATCGTGTGTTTATCCCTCGATTTACGTGGAAGTTCCTTAGTAAATCGTTTGTATCGAAATCTTTTATATTTAAAACCGTTTGTACCGTTTTTTATACTTAAAACCGTTTTAGTCTAAAATAAATTGAAATGTGCCTAATTCTGTTATTTATTTCAATTTAAAATGAAACTAACACGTGAAACTAATTTGTAATTGTACCGTTATCAATTGAAATCCGTTTTTGAGTGGTTGTGTTCTAGCCATTTCATTAATGCTTTCTTCATCTCTTTCGCATGAAGCTATGCTCATACTCGTAGAAGAACAATATGCTACACTTTTTCTAATGGAATCTTCATTTTTTTTATTGCTATTCTTATCGTCTCTTCATTCGTGGAATAAAATTCAGCAATGTCCTTTACTCTTTCTCAAATACGTATACGATCTAAAATTTTAATTTTGCTTTCTAAGAATATAGCTTTTATTTTCATGGTTTTTTTTTAACTTCTTTTGGCCCTTTATCATTTAGCCTAACATGTTTAATAAAATTATAAAAATGCTACAAAAAACCATAATTGTTCATCACTAACAAGGAAATATGAAGTTATAAAGATATGGTACTTTTCCGTTTCGCTGGCGTAGGCGATAAAATCGCCAAAAATGATACAGCCGATGTGCCGAATGGAATATTTCAGCTGGTAATATTTTACCATCACGTTTTCTAAGCAAGTCGCTGTCTTTTCTTATCAGTTTCATAGTAAAAAAAAAAATAGATGAAAAACCAATATGAACTAACATTTGTTAACATTTTTTATGTGTTCATATGTGTGTTGTCGCCAATAAAGCCTGGTTAGCGAGATCTGCGCCGGTGTAACGGAAAAGCTCTCAAGATATTCCGAATAGAAAAACACACTGGTGTACGTACACCTTGTTGCTTGTTGTATGCCTGCCTTGCTTCCTTTAAACACTAAATCACATGCACTCTCACGCGTGCAATAGAGTTTACAGTAGTGATTCCCAAAGTGGTCTATATAGACCCCCAGGGGTCTATGACAGCATGCAAGGGGTCCACGTCAGCAAAAAATAATTGGGGGGGGGGTCCATGAAGTGTAAATGGGGGTCTACGATAGCGCTCTCATTAAACCAGATCATGACTTTAAGTTTAACAGAAAATTTCACATCAAGTGGAAACCAGATTTACTTGTTTAACAGATGTATTTACTAAATTTAATGAAGTTAATCTGCAGTTACAAGGACCATCAATTCGGCGTTTCTTGCCCTATATAATTAAGCTAAGGAGTATAATATTTGACAACCCGAATTTTTTCCTTTTTCCCAATCTGCCAGGAAAAGGATGTTTTAATCTATGTTCAACATTTAAATGCCCTTTGTTCAGATTTTGAAACTAGGTTTGAGAATGCTTTGGCTCTATATATGGTTAAACTACAGTAGGCAATTAATTAATAAGGTCACATTGAAAGAAAAACAAATGTCATATTACAAGAGGAATTATTCAAAATAGGCACTAAGAAGATCTTAAAGTAAAATTTAGAAACTGATATCAGCAATTTTAGAAGCACCAGAAATGGACGAAGCACCAGATTCATCTTACCCATTAAAATCATTTGTCTATTGTTCAGTTACTTTATGCAACAGTTGTTTTAGATATTAATTAAATTTCAATTTAATTAATTAACATGTGTATCTAAGATTTTAAACACTATACTTCACTACAGTTAGAAATTTAAATGTTTTGAAGTAAGTATAGCTTTATACCAGTTGTCAAAAACATTTAAGTTGATAAATTTGCCAAAATTCTTTATTAGGTAAGTAGGGGTCTGCCCAAAACCGAAAAACATGGTAAGGGGTCTACGAGACAAAAAAGTTTGGGAACCTCTGATTTACAGGCTTCTGTAAGGGGGTGGGGCTATATTCTACAAAACACGCAGACGAAAGCTCCAAGGGGAATCTCTGTTGTAAAAGTTAAAAATGTTGGTCTATGGGGCTTGGCTATTTGTTGATTTATTGGTCTAATCTCCTCTGCACGCGTGAACATTAATATGCACATAATTCCTTATTGTTATTTTGTCATGTATTATTCATGCGTGTGTGTTATAACTGTTAAATAGTTATTTTTTGTATTATGTTAGCTCTATGTACAAACCCAATATCACATTAAAATCTGCCCAGTAGTTCTAGAGATAATCGATCAAATCTCTGAGAGTTCTCTTAATTTTGAGCACCGTTGAAACAGGTACTATTCGAGTTCTTCTACAAAATCATCTTGGGAAACTAATCTTCAAGTGTGATTTTAGTTTAAAAATCGCTTTCCGTAGAGATGACTTGATTTTATACAAATGTAACAGCTATTTAAACCCTGACATTGGGTATATGAGTTGAATAGTTAATCGTGTAACATTCTAGACCTATTCCCAGACCCGGGCAGAGGTGTGGAAGGAAGTGAAGGCCGACTCGTCATAATAATTTTCAACTATTTATTCAGCACACTATTATCACAGACAATTTAAGTAACCAAATAGGATGAGATGTTCCTATAAAGAGCAAAGGGAAATCTTGCTACGAGAGGCGGGAATTCTGAGAAAGACTTCTATTAAATTGGTCCACCTTTTATAGATTAATCACTACTCTAATGTTTGATTTACAATGTAGCTATGTGACAAATCGTCATTTAAATATCTTTAACTATTTAAAGCCCGAAACGCGCTATCAATGTAACTAATACCTTCGATAGATATATTTCTTTATCGTTAGCTTCTCAATATTTCAATCTCCAGATAACTCCGTCTATTCATCTATTTTCCTCTATCTCACTTTCTTGCTAGAAAACCTATACAAAAAAACTAACCTAATCTGCACATTACGATTACATCTTCCAAAAAGGTTGGTTGTGATTGATAGCCCAAAGATTCCCCAAGAGGATTAGTGGAAGGACGCGTATAGATCCGTCACAATCGATGAGATCATTAAGCGTGAAATCTAAGAATAAGAGAAGGTGAACTGCGATTAGGGAGGTCAAACATCCTGAAATTAATATTCGTAGTAGAATCCACCAGAAGTTGGGGAAGTAAATATCATTGGAACTGACCGAGCTATAGGGTTAGAGAAGGATCGTCGCAAGGAGCTCGACTGAAACTAGGTTGTTTTTAATAATTTTTATATGTCAGATTAAATGTTAAGATTTCAGACTGGCCCCAGAGTTCAACTACAAAGCTGTATATTTTCATTAAGTGTTAAAGATGGAATAAAAATTAGGTATTTTTTAAGATCCTGTCTTCTCCCCGAACTCTCTTACACCCGCGACCTTCCGGCCCCGAAACAGTGTAGTATCAGGTAAAATATTAAGCTTCCGCGCAAGTAAAAGATTTCATAATTACTTTTAGAACCCTGACAAATGCGTTTAAATACAAAACCTTACTCGGTTCTTTGTATTCACACATTATGCTTATCATGAATCTCATTATAATAAGCTGACGATATAATTTCCCTTTAGCGGTATGTGGCAACAGTTTCATTGGGTCGTTTATAGAACAAACTTTTCAAGGTCATTTAATTTAAAGTCAAATTGTTATTCTTGTTGAGGTTCTCATCCGTTTTTTTAATTATATTGCATGATTAATATCAATTTTATGCGTAAGTTTCATAAGTTTATGTGTCTATAATCCGTATAATTCCAGTGATTAAATGCAAGGATTACGCTGATTTCATGACTTCCGCCTTTGCAATTGAACTTTTTGAGATTAAATGGTTTTAGTATATGAAGTTAAGCTACACTAGTAAAAGCTATTAAAATCCATACTTAAAATGGTATTACGATGCATAATTCAAAGTCAGTCTGAAATTATGTCACAGGAAGATTCAACTAACCCAACTAACCCGGGAGAAGGAGCGCACTCGATACTAAACGTTAGTGGTAACGTGGGGTAACGAAGTCTCTCTCTCTCTCTCTCTCTCTCTCTCTCTCACTCCAATCCTTTTTTATGATTATTTTTACTGTACACGATAGCAAGAGAGATGCAAAAACACTCAGGGCAACGTATATTGCTTTCATCAGGCCAATCCTTGAGTATGGTTCCCTGTATATTTCAGTGCCGCCTCAACTAATCTCATCAAATCAGAGAGGGTTCAATTAAGTTTAGCTCCCATCATAACAAGCTTGAAAAGTAGCTGCCTGAACGACATAGCACTTTATGGGCAAATCTTCCGCCACTCGGTCTTGTTAGAAGCTAAAAATTTGGTTAAATATTTCAACAAATTAAGAAGCTATGAAAATCGAACATCTGAATATTCGTGCAAGTAGATAAATTGCCAAAGATTAAAAGAAGAATAGCCCATTCAGTTTGGCTGACAATATGAAGATAATTTTCCATTCTGTTGAGCGATCTTCTCTAGGACCTTGTGTGAACCCGATTGATGGCCTACCCGGTGCTTACTTTCATACTGAACTTATGTCCGTCACGAATAAAAACTCAGATGCTCCCGATTACCTAAGACAGTTGGCTCTGGAAGTCACAGATGGTATTCCAAATGATTCCATTTTAATTTATACAGATGGCAGTAGAAACGATTTGAACAACGCTGGGAGTGGTGTCTTTATCAAAAGTCTTTTAGTCCAGCTTTCTAGACGCAACCCGGAAAACTGCTCCGTATTCAGAAGCGAATTAATTTCCATAAATGAAGGATTAAAGACCATCCTTAACGGCACTAATTCTAATGACATTTGGGTCCTTACTGACAGTCGGATCTCGATTCATTATCTACAGGACTGGAGCAATGTATGCGACTTCGTGGGCATACAAATTATCACCCATCTTAAAAATCTAGCCAAGGGAAGGGAAGTCAACTTTCAGTGGATTCCCTCCCATGTTAACATCCAAGGGAACGCAGACATCTTGGCTAAAAGAGTCTGTTCTGAGCCTCTCAACCGGGATTACACTCTAACATATAAAAAAATTTCTCTATAAAGAAAAAAGCAGTCAGACAAGACTGGCTCACCCCTCCCACCCATCCTTGGTTCAGCAGAAAGACCCCCCGGAAAGGCAACATTTTTTTTTAGGCAACATTTGAAAATTTTCCTTTCATCTAGAACGTTTCATGTTCATCGCTTTTGTGGAATTTACTTTCGCTATCATGATTAATATCCATTATTTCATGACACAAGTACTTCCCTTGCTTGATCCGTTTCAACTTCATCTAATAAGATTGCAGATGCCCATTTCTTTTTATATATTTTGTTTACTTACATTTAGAAACAAACCATAATGAGTTGTACAACACCGCAATCAAAACCACTAAGTCGTTTACAAGGAAAAATGTAGCCTGTGTATAGAAAATATTTCGGAACAAAAGTGGTCGGGCGAAGAACTCAATCACCCCAAGTGCCTTAAGATTGTAAAAAAAAAACGTTTGCCACTCCAAAAAAAAAGAGGCGACAAATACATTTCAGTTCCCCTGAAGATTAACGTATAAAAAGATACTGACAAGGTCATTGGTAACTAATCAATTTTCCCAGAAATAAGGATTTCGTGAGTCTGAGGTGACTCTGTGCCCCGCGCAAACACACCTGGTTCGTGTTTAATCTTTTTGAAGATTTAAATTGATTTACAACAACTTAGTTACACTGAGCTAGTTATTTGTTATTAAATTTAAAGACTGAACTGTCTATTATCGAGAGAATTTCAAAAAGATCTTTAGTGTCAGATATTATTTGTTTATTTAAATTAAATGTAATCTTGCATAATCATGTCGTGAAATACAAAATGTTAAATGGTATTGTATATAACTAAGGTAATTACAGATTCTTCATCTAATTACATTATATTATAAATTGTTTTTATTTTAAAATAAAAACTAATTTTTGTGTTATTTTCATCTTTCTGGGGGGGGGGGAGACTCCTACACTCATCACGAGATCTCTGGAACTAATTAACCGACAGACTTGAAACTCGGCAGGCATGTTTCTGTTGTTGAATAGAGATCCACTAACGGGATTTTTGAGGAAATTGTCTCACAAGGGAGTTGCGATAGTGTTACACAAAAAAGAAATTTCTGATTTAACTCTTAAGCCTTAGGACTAGAAATTTCGCAACAGGCTTTTTTTCGGAGGGGGGGGAGATTCGCTGAAAGGAGTTTTGTGGAAGTAGACACCCTAGGAGAATGTTCTAGATGAAAAATAACTATCCATTTTGGTCTATTAGACCGACAAACTTAAAATTTGACTGGCATGTTTCTTTGTCGAGCAGATATCCAATAATACGGTTGTATAGAAATCAACACCCAACTTGGAGAGCTGCAGGGATTACAGTGGTGTGATAGATTCAAAAAATCCCGTTTTGGAACTATTAGACCTACTTACTTCAAATTTGGCAGACATGTTTCTTTTGTTGGGTAGAGATCCGCTAAAAATGAGCTTTAATAAATTGACTCCAAGGGAGTTCAGTGACGTGCAGATAAATATCTATCCACTTCGCAAATTCAAAAATATTTTTTCAATACAATCAAAAACTTAATGCTATGACTTATATATAAATAACTTCGTTCGTAATTCACGGTTCAGAGTTATTTTTTATTGAGAACTTTTATAAACCTCGTGCACCGCACAATGTATCACACGGGGGCTTACAACACAAAGAAGAGATTACGACGCAAACATCCATGCCTTCTCCGGGATGATTCGAACCAAGTCCCTAAGGCACCACAGTCAGCGTCACTAACCACTATACCGGATGGGCGGCAAATGTTTGTTATTAGCGGCTGTTTTTTATTATTATTTTCAAGTTGCTTACATTATTTTTTATATTCTGCTACACAAAACTTAAGATTGCGTTGAAATTTTAATGCACTCTCTATGTCAGGGTCATGATAAAAAAATGTTGTTCCATACTTACAGCAAGTTTCAAGCCCTCGTGAATTAAATCAGCTGTTAATAGCTGAACTTCTTTCCAACCTCATCATTACCAACTTCTTTATTATCATAAATTGTTATAAATTCGATCAAATAGTCTTCATCCAAAGGACATGAATCCCCAAATTTTTTTGATTTCGTGCTAGAACAAAAATTTGCATAAAAAAATCTTTAAATTCGTTTACCGTGTGATTTCAAAATCGTGTAAAAAAAGAGTTGGGTTTAGTTATACAACGTCATGAAATTCCTACAAAAAGTGTGTGAATAAAGCCTAGTATTATATAAAGACAAAACTCCTGGCGTAAAATTAACTGAAATAATTCAGCACATTTCCCTATCTCTGTCACTTTTATTTAAATCGCACAGGCGCTTGAACGAAATGCGATAGTTATTAATACTCTGTGATTTATGATGACTTAAACCTTAGAATCGTAAAATCGAGCCTATTTTTAGAATAAGATATTTAAAATTCCTCGAGAATAAATCCCATTCAGGCATTCTCCCTTGAGAAATATTTTATCTCCTTAAAAGCCGGAAAATGATCTTACGCAGAAGGATTTTAAAACAGTTACATTCTGGTCCCAATTGAATGAAATAATTTTCCATTTTCCTTCCTACTTCAGAATCGAATCAAAAATTCCCTTGCGATGGCGATTTTATCAACTGAAATGAAATGGGGGGGGATGATTCCCGCTCTTTTATGTTCTAACCGACAGAAATCTCTCCGGTTGTGAAAGATATTATTACTCCATTTATTAAATAAATCAGCAGATGTATGCGTTTGACGAAAGTAATTAAACAAAAAATGGCTGAATAATTTATCGTTTGGAATAATTTTTCAACAAAGTAAAAGGAATTTTTTTTTTTCATTCAGATTTTGGATTTCAAAACTAAGCTTTCTAACAAATATTGATCTTGAAAACTTAATTATTTTTTCCTTGTCATGAATTCAAGGATTTAAGCTACAAAATACATTTGATAATGGTAATTTATACTATTTAAATAAATCATCAGATGTATGCGTTTGACGAAGTAATTAAAAAAACGGCTGCATAATTTACCGTTTGGAATAATTTTTCAACGAAGTAAAGGAAAGTTTTTTTTCTTCATATATTCGTGTTTTATGTTTCAAAAGTAAGCTTTCTAATGAATAATTGATCTTGAAATTTTAATTATTTTTTCCTTGTCATGAATTCAAGGATTTAAGCTACAAAATACATTTGATAATGGTTATATATGCAATAAAATGTATTATTACCGTAATTTTAACCAAAGATTCTTTTACGATTTTATAACACATACAGCACACACAGTTAAAAATATATATTATTCAAATTAAATTTCCTTTATTTCAAATTTAGAGAATTATGAACATAAATGGAAGAAAGTGAACGAAATACAGAAACTTTTAAAGAAGAGATTAGTTGAAATTTACATCGTGAACAGTTAGAAAAACTTTGAACAAGACACAATGCATATAAATTTCAGTTTTCTCTTTAAGCAATAAGTATGAACAGTAGTATCTTTTATACAATGGAGATTGATCCCTCGTTAGGTGAAGTGTGGTAGCTATATTTTAACTTCTAGCTCGCAGTAAATTAAAATTACAGATAATGATTTTTCATACCATGAAAATGTATAATAATACTTATTGTAAGTTTTGACTAAAATTTGCTTCAATTAGTATTTATTATGTACTTAAATTCCTATAGAAGCTACATACCGGTTGATACAAAAATAATGTGACCAATTTAGAGTATCACAAGTTTTATCGAATTAAGTTATTTCATAAAATTTTCTATGTGTTTCTCCTTTAGCACAGTATACTTTACATAAAGGGTTTGTTACACAATTAGGAATGGTGTAGCTATTTCTCAGGAGAATTTTTTTCAACCATTTTATAGAGGATTTTGCAGTACGACTTGGTGCAGAATCTTGGTGAAAAACAAAGTTTCCTCGAGGATAAAGACCTTTACTTTCTTTGATTATGTGCTTCAAAACTTTATTCTGATAGTATTTAGCTTCGATTTTAGCTTTGGGCTGTACAAAAATTGTTTTGTTAAGCCTTGACAGGACATTCCCATCCATACCATAACACCTAACGGCCAACTTGCCTTTTGCAAAACAGCTGCGTGTTTGCGACGCTTTCCACCGGAAATATATTGTATCTTCATTTTTCAGTAGCGAATGCCAGAATGAAATAATGCTTCGTACGAGTTATCCACGTTTTGTATCTACCTTTGCGTAACATTAAATACAGAGGCTAGGAATGACACTGCATGGATAGGTGCACTATCTTCCTGGAAAATTCCAACTTCTGCAGGAAACAAAGTTTGCCTCATTGGATGAACTTGGTCAGCTAAAATTTTTCTTTACTTCTCTCCAGTGATCCTTCCTTTCAGGATTATAATTGGTCTAGCAGAAAGTCATGACATGGCTGCCTATTTCATTACAGAATCCACCTATATGCATGACAGTTGGACAGGAGACAATCCAGATCATACACTAGCGCAGGTGTCATCCATACGTGCACCCTCCTGTTTTAGGGAAAAAGGAGGAAAGACGATTCGTCAGAACATATTACTTTCTTCACCTATCAATTGGCCAGGTTTTTGTTAGTGGGATACCGCTGTAGATGTCGTTTGGCATTAATATCTGTGACAAGTGGCTTGAGAATTGAGCGCTCTCCCGTAAAAGTTCTGTTTATGAAGGTGCCTTCTAAATTCAATTATTGACACTGGAGAAACAAGGTGCTGATTGAGCTCTGCGGTCACTTTAGACATTACAATCCTCTTCAATACCCATTGGTCTCTTTCACTGAGCTCTTTCTGTCCACTTTTCCAAGCTTATTTTGCCGCGTTGTCTATATGTTACCATGATTTGAGACCACTCTAGAAACACCTAAGAGTTGGCATGTGTTTCGGTCGCTCTTACTAGATGGGGTCCTACAGATTGGCCTCTGAAAATCTGAAAGGTCCGACATTTTACGCTATTTAAAAAAATCCAAGGCTTGCAGAACTTTAATAAAGGTACCACATACTACCAAATATATACATTTCTGTTTATAAAAACACTATTTTAATGCTCACGAAGTGCATTAAAAAACATGACTTTTATTCACTGGTATTTCCATTATTTTAATAACCACCTGTATATATAGAAATATTTAATTGCAATTTCTAGACTAAAGTTTGCTTGAAATTAATTTCCATTGTGTACTTTTCTCATTTTTTTTAAAAATGTAATTAACTAATGAATTTTTAATTTTCTGGACTAGTTCATTTCGCAGTATGAAATTTATTTTCAGAATGAAAAAAGTTATATATATATATATTAAAAACCTTAATCCCCTTTATAAAAAAATTCTTACGTGCTATATACATCTTTTGATCTCCATATGCAATTTTGGTTTCTCCAAACCAATTTTTTAATGCAGATGTTAAACGGTGGAAAAAATTAAGTTTATTTACGTATTAATTTCTAATTATTGTACTTTACACTTGTATTGATTAACAAGTTGCAATTTTTCTCTCTCAAAACATTTTAGATGGAATCAATTCAACAAATCGCTTTAATTGGTTTGTGTTTTGGATTACACTCTTTTTTCGTTAATTACATTTTTTCTTAAAATGTCTTGATTAAATTAATGGAGAAGAAAAGTAAAAAAATACTAGAACTTTTATTAAAAAAATTCTTTTCAAGGGGAAAAAAACATTTATTTTTTTAAGTGTTCTTTTCTTTTTCCTGCTTTATTTACAATGAAAAATCTAGGTTATACTTTCTTATCACACTGAATTAAACTTGACTTAATATTTTTTACTCAAAGCTCAAGTCACCTTGTAATTTTTTTTAAACTTAATTAAATTTTTCTTGGAAATAACAGTGTGTAATCTGTTTTGGATTACAAATAAATTTGTGGCCTAGGAAATTGAAAGATTTTAACTCTTGGAGACTAAAAATAAAAAATTAAATTGTACTTTAGAATGATTTTTCATTTTTTTTTTTTTTTGTAACATTAGCTTGAGCGCATATAATAAATTTCTGTTTAAAAAGTCAATTTTTTAAAATTTAATCTCCATTTAAAATCTTTGAAAATCGTCCTTTCTATCCATTTTTCCTAATAGAAATCAAACTTTTTCAACCATTTTTGTCCCTCAAAGCCCATAAAAATTAATTGTTTAGTTACGTTCAAAAATCATAAAAAAAAAACACAAAAATGTAGGTACAGGCTTACTTGTTTTCAATGGAAAGCCTTTTGATAATGTTTTCCGTCATCTATAGTAGGTATCATCAAGTAGCATTAATCGTTACAAGTAATGTCAAGAATCCAGAGCTTGCCCTGAATCATCTAACCTCACAATCCTCATCGACGAGAATGCAGTTGCCAGCCGAAGGCTATTTAACAATAATTGTAAGTATTCCATCCCAGCTCTAAATAACAACCGTACAATAGCATCAATAATAACTAGAGTTAGAACAAAGCACGCAAAAAGAATGAAAATCTCAACTGACTGACGAAGAAGTTACACAAATTATTGCCCAAATTTCCCTAATGTTCAACTGTCACCATAACATATCCTCAGCTGCCCAGCAATTCAAGCCAGGGTTTGGAAGATCAGCCCAGAAGACCCAAAAGATTTGATCTTCTCTGATAAAGCTGTTGAGGTTGACGAGGCACATCTCATGGACACGTCAACAACAACAATAAATATATATACAGGGAGAGAGTGAGCTAATAGTAGGAATTGAAGAAACAACCCAAAAACTTTAGTTGATATTTGAGGAGAGTTACTTCAATTGTAGAGTGTCTTTTTTTGTTATTTTGAAGCTTAAGTTAAAAATTTTCCAAGTGACCTCTCCTCCTCCCAACATTTCGTAAAACCACTTATCCAATATTTTATTCTCTAATGTGATTCCAGATATTTTGTTATCAAGTAGAATTCGCTGATTTTACTGTTATAAAGTTTACCCTTCACTCAACAGCATGAAGTTAGGTGCATGTGTTTTTTATCTCGTATATTTTGCAACTTACAAGATATTATTTATCCTTAGAAAAATGTTTCAACATTGCTTGCTGTAAAATCAATATTTTACAGCCTTTAAAATGGATTATACATGTAAAAATGCGATCCCCTTGAAAGTACATCGTAAAGTACTTTCAGAAAACGATGAATTTAAAAATAAAATATTTAAATACGAGCCAGGCCCATTCCAAATTCAGTTATTTTGATATTTTTCACTCGTACTTCAAAAGCACGGCTGTGATTAAATTTCTTTTAAACTGAAAATATTTGAATTTTTTTTTTTTTTTTTGCATGTTTTGAATAAACCATTTTGTTATATTTTTACTAAAAAAAATAACGTGCTTTACATTTGAAAGTGGATAGAGCAGAAATATTGCATTACCAGAAAAATTTGTTGTTGAATTCCTCACGAAAGAATTTTAAAAGAAATTTTTTTTATGATATTAAATATTTTAAGCAAATCTTAAGCCGATATTTTTATTATTCTGTCTTTCAAACAAACTAATTTTCGAGCAAATGTAATTTATAAACAGGTTTATTCAAAAGCGTAAAATGGCGTTTATACAGTTTAAGTCCAAATTAGAATTATCATGGTATTAACCCGGCAGAAGGCGCGTTTTTCGATAGTAACATTTATGGTCCTTTTTTTTTATAACTATTTTTATTGTACGTGGTAAAAATCGTAATTCCAGTGAATAGTTTAATTTTAAAATAGAATACTTGCTTACTTTTAAGGACTTTTCAATTTTTCTTTGATAATTTGAGAAAAAATATCAAACTGAACCGAGAAGTTTCAAATTAATAAAGGACACACATCACAGACACTGTTCGCTAACATTTCAGGAATGTTATTTGCTTGCAAAACTGTCATGTTTTGTTCAAGTTATTGTAATTTTAGTGTCCTTTGATGATCGGCAATTATTATACTGAACTTTTTCTTGCTTGTGTCTTTTTGACAGGGCGAAGTGTGTCTTGTGGTAAGTTTATGGCTTCATATTTTTCTTGACTGAGCTCTTTAGGTAGCATTTGAAAATTTTCCTTTCAATTCAAACGTTTCATTTTCATCGTTTTTCTATTCTTACTATTAGCTCACTCTATTCCTATATATATTTATAAACATATATCTAGTTCAAATTTTCAATCGTTAAAAAAATAATTTTTTTTTATTCACTGAAGTTCAAATATATTTTTTTAACTTGTAATGAATGATACTTGATGTTAATATTGGGTTTTCAAATGTAAATTCATTGATTAAATTTAATAAACGGAAAAAAAATTTTCGTTGTTGACCTAAGTAGGAATGGACTTAATTTTTCTTATATTACTTGTTCTCAGATTTATTTTCGTTGTCACGATTAATATTCATTATCTTTGAACAACTTTAAGAAAAATGGTAATATGGAGATTTTTTTTGGGTTCTTACATTTATTTAGTACATTTCAAGAAAAGTATGTTAAAATTTTTAAAAAAGATTATTACTAAAAAGGGAAAAAATTAGTAAAAATTTACAAAAAATTACATAAACGGGGCCCATTCTGTACAAAAAGTTTATGAACAAATTTTCAATTTTAATGTGCTGCTTTGCTATTCCTTTTTGAAACGACCTTCAGGATAAGAGATATTTTAATGTTTACAAAAACTAGAGCACTTTATCTTAGTTATTATATGAAATTGCTCAAAATAACACCGATTATATTAACATAAGGGACTGTGAATTTTGTAATAAAACAGTGATTGATAAATCTGAAAGTTAAAACACTTCTACTATTATACAGAACAACCCAAAAAATTTAAGTTAATTATTTTCAAAAATTTTTAAACAATCGCTGTCCCCGTTAGAGCATTTTCAAAATAACACATTTTGAGTAAAACGCATTTTAAAGTATAACATCTTGCTTCAAGTAGTTGCATTTGCTTTTAATAAAACACTTGTATTTTTTGTTGTAGTGAATGGAAAATAATAAACTTGGTATTTTTATACAACTAATAAGATGGCCTATAAAATAAAATCATAAAAGAAGTTTGTCTATTTTTGGCAAAATTCTCAATTTTAGGGCCTTAAGCGTATCATCATTATGTGTGTGGACATAACATTGTGTTAGAAGATAACTAGACTTATATATTTAAACTGACTTGGGTAGTTTCAGAAGTTTTATACTGCTAGACAGTACTAAAAAAACTAAATAGATTTTGTTCTCTTTACTTAAATAAATAATTTCAAACTTTTGACTTCAGAAGTAAGACATATCTCGTTGTAAGCTGAACAACGAGCCGCAAGTTATTTGATTCATGAACTAAAAATTCATTCTGAGTCCAGAACTCAAGTATTCTTCACTGAAATCCCCATCACCTTCGAAGGGTTGACAATAGTTCTACATAAAAAAATAAATAATAAATAAAAAGAACTACAGTTATCAGTATTTCAGTATTTCTACTCTATCTCATTGAAAACGCCGTTATATTCTAAAGTAGAACTTCCAGTTCTTAGTATATTTATATAAGTAACTTCGGAATACCACGAATGTGGATTGATAAAACAGAATAAATTAATCGACCAAATTAAGAGCGTGACCTTTAATATATATCGAAACTTTCGTCAAATACACTCACCAAATAAACTTGTTTTTTAATCCAGAGAGTTACATAAGCAAATTAGATGTCTTAAAATACTTTATTGCCACTTTAACCAATTAAATTCCTGAACTTGATCGACTTTTGTTATTTACAGAAATCCTTTGAAGTGCTTTAACAGGGCTAGAGATTAAGAATTCCGAAGAGTTTCAACAAGTTGCCAAAGTAAATGCTAATTGAGGACAATTAAGGAATTAAGGACGTGGTCAATTGAACCTTGTCCTTTCAATTCCTGTAGACGAAAGCTTGCGACATTTCCATTCGAACTTGATTAGGAATTAATGTAACGAGAAATCTTTCTCGAGAGTGTCTGAGGCTATGTGCTAAAAGTCTAAAATCCGTAATTTTAAATTAATTAATTCAATATAACTTCTAGCAACAGGATGCCTTCAAGAGAATGATTCACATGAATTATTCATTTACCAAGTTCATTTAAAATTCCATCTTAGAATCTAATTTAGAATAAAGTTAATTGCTTGGCATTTGCCGTAAATCGTATAATCCAAGAACTCAAATGGAATATGTTTCACAAAGCGTAAAATCTTTCATCTAGTTGTCAATTATTAACAATCATTTGCAATAGAACGTTTTACTTTCGTCAATCGTTGGTGGCGCTAAGCCTAATTGCGAAATCGAATTTGATGTTCGATTTCAGTCAAATATTTGATGATGAAAGACAGTTTTCTAGATGTGTGGGCACTTTTAATTTTAAAAATTAATGACTTCTTTAGATGTGGAACTATTCGATAAATTAATAGGTACCCTCATATTTAGAGACATGTTTAATTAATGCAGGACATCACTTTTCACCTTTCTTTTGAAAAGTATTTGACAAATCGAGTTAATTTTGATTGAGCAAAATATCAAACGCAAGAGACTCGGACATATTTTTGTGAAGCCTTTTTAACACCTTATGGTGACATCTTATAAATTCTACTAACACTTAGCTCTGTCTTTAACATTTGCAAGCAATATATTGCTTGTCGTAATGTTTAATGTTCGTTTACTAGTGATTTTTTTGAGTTTGAAATTATATTTCATCACAAATGTTTAATTATAACAAAAATATTCGTTTTCTAATGGCACTTCTTTAAAAATTTACAATCTTATCTTAGAAATTTAAAATTTAAGATGGCTGACTACTTTCGGAACCTGATTTTGAAAGTGTATAAAAGAATAATATTTTTATATTTCATGCCTGTTGATTTATAATCTCTCTCTATAAAAATAAGTGAATGTTTATAAATTTGAAATCGCTTCACTCCAACATCGTTCAACCGATCACTATGAAAATTGGCATGTATATGTATTTTTTTTGAGGAAAAGGTTTTTGTGATATCCTCTTTGTTGCAGCTCCCCACCAGGTGGCGTTACATAAAGCAACTTCTGTATCGTTCAATCAATCGCCAACGAAGTCACTAAAAATGATGCCAACTTGGCTCTATCGCTAACGTTTCGCTATGTTTCCAGTGAATCACCATTATAATGCAAGAAACGGCGTTGCTTGCGAATATTACAATTTTAACTTAAAATAAATACAACGGAAATTAATATTAACGTATTACACATCCAGATATAAATTATTGACACTATTTTAAGCGTTCATTAGACAAAATTTGTAACAATGTGTTACTTTTGCTGAGCAGAGATTAGCTTCGGAAGGGGATTTCAAAAATCGACAAACAAGAAAGTTACGGGGCGTTATAAATTTTTTATAAAATTCTTTTTATCAGTTTTTTGACCTACAGACTTAAAATAGAGCAAATATGATTTTTTTTCTTCGTCTGAGATGTACAAATAGCTTCTTTTTTTTTTTTTTTTTTTTTTTTTTTTTTTTTTTGTTGCTGTTTAGTTTGCAATTCACGTAAAATTAATTCATTAAAAACTTCTTTATCCTTCAATCAGTATTGTTTCATTTTTCAATTCACCCGTGCGAAGAACAGGTACACCAGCAAGTATGGATATAAAAGTGCTTTAAGAATGTTATTGCAAGAACAATATTTAAATGCAATTTTTTCGCAAGAAAAATGGAGAGAAAAATAACATATCAAAACATTCTCTTTTTATGGAAAATGCTTAGTAATACTAATATTTTGCCTATATGTATCTAAGATTTCTCAACAGGATTTGGACTAATATTTTTGAAAATTTCACATTATTTTCAGAGTTACTATCTATTGAAATAACAGGTGTTTTTTGTCAAAACTTCTCTACTCTTTGATACATTAAAATATGAATAAATCCACTTCTAAATAATTTATTTCAAAAATCCTAGTTCAGACTCTGTAGAGAAGCCTTATATATATATATATATATATATATATATATATATAGGCAAAGTATTTTATTATTTTAAAAGCATATTTCACAAAACGAAGAATACTTTTAAAATACACCACAATTTTTCTTCATTTTTGCAAAATTTTTTTAAAAAATGCTCTTAAATAATTTTTTGTTATAATATTTAAAAACAATTTAAAAATATACTCTAATTCAGGTGACAAAAATAATCAAAAAAAAAAATTATTCATTTATACGACTTTTGCAAAATCACGTTTCTGAACGTAAGTGGTCGTTTTAGTTAATAAAACATTTTTAGCAGAAAAAATGTGAACGCAAAATGATAAGTTTTGATTATTTCTTTAAAAAAGTGTGAAAATAAAACTTACCGCATTTTATTGTTTTATTTATATCAGAATAAATAATTTATATAGAGATACATTAAGGAGAACTAGCAACAAATGATTGTCGAAAAAATTATAGTTTAAAAAAACTAAAAAACACTCTTTTGTAGTTAATCGAACTATAAGTTGTAACTTAAGCTTAAAGTCGCCGAAACTGAAAATGGGATCTGAAATGAGTCGCCAGATGCGAGATGGGATCTTAAAATGGGAAATCGTTAATCCTGATGATCCTGTTCAGGACAATGGAACAGAATCATTAAATTATTGTATTGTCATCGGTTCTGGACAAGTGAGCAGAATTTCGAATTAATATGACCTTATAAAGTGGGTAAAAATGGAGTTCAAAGATTCCGTTACATACAAGTGAAGTTTCTAAAAGGGTGTTAAAAATAAACATTAAAATTCAAAGCAGCGAGACTAGGGATTTTGCCGAGATACAAAATCTTATTTTAAACAAATAGTGTCACTGACATAATAAAAGTAAAGTTTTATTCCATCTTAAAATCATTTTTCAGTTGCAACCCTTTGTTTATTTTTTGACTTGGGTATAAATGATAATTTTATGCATAAGTAGCCGCATTAGAATGTTCTATGTTTACTTATACGCAGCTGTTTATATGCATAATGCTTTTGAACTTACGATATACACTTAATATATTCATATTTTGTTATTGTTTGAGAGTCGAACATAACGACGCATATGTTTCGAATTTCTTAAGCCTAATTTGTAATGCATAGACAAACATTCTTAAAATATTCCATACGTAGAACAAATGGAATTCGTAAAGAATATTCTGTAGAAGATAATGTTTATTCTTCTTCTTAAAACTTTTTAAAAGTTCTTTTATGTTAAAGCAGTTTGAAAGTATATAAAAATTTTGCTAAGTCTCCTGATATCCCTCAACAAAAACAAAAAAACTCTTAGTTATTCCAGAATGCTTAAGGTCTGGAAAAATACGACCTTCGTCAACAAATTCGTAAAGAAGAAATCAGTGATTGTTATATTATTGTTATTAAATCTTTTCGTATTTTGGAATCAGTTTCATTTTATTTCATTAGAATACTTTGAACAAGTGGAAAATATTAAAAAAAAAGATAAAAGAAATTTAATCACAGTGGCTCTCAAAAGTGTTCGTAAACTTCTATAAAGTTTAATTTTTTCAACTAATAAAAATTAATGTATCAGAATTGTAATTTTATTACAATTTCTGTGATTTGTTCTTAATGGAATAACGTAATCATTTTTAAAACATAGAATAACTTTTATTTTAAAAGAATAATAATCAAAAAGCTACTGAAAAATTACCATACAAGTCTTCGTATACTTTTAAAAAAAATCTCAACATAGTTTATACTATTGTACTTTTTTCATTTCCTATATTAGTTCACAATTCCCTATATATATCATGTTCAAATTTTCAATCGTTAATAATACATAATTTTATATACACGTTTATTTTGGATGACAATACGGTAATTTAATTATAATTAATAAAAAATAATTGATTGAAACAAATTATTCAAAGAATTACAGATATAGCCACGTTAGCGTCATTTTTGGTGACTTAGCGACCATTTTGGCGACTTGTGTCAAAACTTTAAAAGGTTTTTTTTCTAACATTGTAAAGCGTTCATTTGAGCTGAAATTTTCTGTACACGATTGTTTTGAGTGACAATACGATCATTTAATTATAATTAATTAAAATTTATAGACTGAAACTAATTATTTAAGGAATTACATATGCAACCACGTTGCTTCATTTTTAGCGACTTGGGTCAAAACTTTAAAAGATTTTTTTTTTCTCACGTCTTAAAGCATTCAGTGTTGAACTGAAATTTTGTATACACGATTGTTTTGGATGACAAAACGATATTTTAATGATAATTAATAAAAATTAATTGCCACTCAATATTTTGATTCTGCCATATGTACATACATATTTATATTTTAATTGTAATTATTTGATAAAAGGTAATTAAATTAAATTTGTCTTTGTTGACCTAAGTAGAAATTGACTTTAAAAATTTTGTTTATATTACTTGTTCTTAATATTGTACTTAGTGGGATATCTTGAAGTCTACAACAACTTTTAAGCGTCTCGGCATAGATTTCATCACTTTTTGTAATTTCTGCTATCGATGTTCCTGCATTCTTCTGCGATTATTGTTTTTGCCGCACATTTTGTTTTTATATGCCCTGAATTCTTACTTTAACTTCAAATTCTCGTCAAATATGTTCTACTGGACTTAAATCAGGTGATTTAGGAGGTTGTACTTTTTATTATACTTTGTTCTTTGTGCCTGTGTATACAAATTTTTTGGGAATGAACGTAAATTTCCAATTTGAAAGATGTAAAATTTTTAAAAAATGGAAAAAACTTATACAAAATGAGATATTAAAAATAGGAGCAATCCTCTAAAATTCTGATTATTTTTCAATCGTAATTAGCTTTTTGTGCGTTAGAATATTTAGGTTAGTATAAAAATGATAGAGAAATTATAGAACTCCCAATTGAAAGGGATAGGGGCAATTGATTTTCTTAAGATTTTAAAATAGTTACTTTTTTTAAAAAAAATAAAACATTTTTTTGGAACTAACTGCTCGTTCTTATCTTGATTTTGAAATCATGTCAAATAGATCTTTGACAGCCAATTTAATGTTATCGCCCTTACATGGCTACATTTACAAGTGATAAAAAAACGTTCTGTGTATAAATCAGGTTGATGTTTAGAGAAGCATCATTGATTTCATTTAACTATTTTGTGTTCATAAATGTTTTAAGATAATATTATTTTCAAAAGTGTTGATTGTCCTGTTTGGATTCTTTGTTTAACATATTATATTAAGCGGACCGCTTTTAGGCTTAGGCATGCTAGGCATGTGCCTAGAGCGTAAAAGATTGGGGGCGTCAAAAATCGAAGGATGAAAAAAGAGAAACAATTAAAATTATAGTGAATATACCACCACTACGAAGATAGTAAAGCGATAAGCGATGAAAAAGATGATAATTAACAATTTGAAAACTGTTCATACATAATGTACTCTCTACTATAATTGCAAACGATTTCATTAATTTACTGTTCTAATTCACAAAGTGTAAGTGGGTGTTTCGTGATGCTGTAACCAGTGGCGTAACGGAGAATATTAGCCCCCCCCCCCTGCAAAGCTAGGTTTTGGGTCCCAATCCGGATCTTATGTACTTAGCATCGCTCAGGCTTTGGGCCTCCTAGAGTCCTGCCCCTCCCTAACCTACGGTACAAGGGTTGCGAAGGTGAACGTCACGCCACTGGCTGTAACGTAAGAAATTAATAAGAGTCACCAAACTATGCCCCTCTCCTTTCCTTATGGCTGCCGGTTGCCAGTCTGTGACACGGCGGGTCCATGTGTGGTGGATAATGGGAAAAGACTCCCCAAAGAAAAAAAACAAAGAAAGGGAAAAGAGTAAGAGCCACACACAAAGAACTAAAACTGGCAAGATAAGGATACTCTGGAAATAATGGGGGAGGCATAAAAATTTGAAGTGCCTAGGGCGCTGGGGAGGTTAAAAAGGCCCTGTATATTAGGAAACAGACATGATGTTTGCTTTCTAATATCTTAAAATTAAACTTATTTTGAATTTTTTGGGGAAAAAATTAAGTGTTTTTACTAAAATTTTAATATTTTTAATCTTTTTTGAGAGTTTATATGCAAGGTATAATAAAAGTTCATACCATTTAGTCACATATTCGGTTGTATACAATTTTAGTGCCCTTCTTGGCGCTGGTTTAATTTTGTCCCCAAACTGAGTGATAATTTTGCCAAGCTAGCTACCCTCCTTTTTATGCTCAAAACTAGGGGCGAATCGATTCGTTATTTCTGGAAACTACGTGACACCATTTTGGCATGGTCGTTGCCAACCAGTGCATTAAAATAATGTTTTACCCAAATTCTAAAAAAAGGTAGAAAATTAAACAATTTCGAATTCTTTAGTTAATGCTGAATTGTCTTGCGTTTTAAGCAACATCAACAAATGCATATACTTAATTTGAAAAGAAATATAAATTTATATTTCTTGATTCGTCTGTTTTCAAATTAAAGTTGCCAGATGCAAAGAATCAAGAGCACTTTAAAAACAAACAATAATTAATTTTAAACATCAACTCTTTAAGTGCTAGTTAAGTCATTAGTATTGTTGGAAAAATATATTTAATTACGAAACCTATTCAACAACAAACTGCACGCGGAATGTTTTTCCGAAATATTGAAGCAAGAACCACTGATAATTATCAAACCTCAAGATAAAGATCTGGCAAATGAATGAAAATAAAGAACCTTAAGCCAGTGTTTTTGTCAAGATTTAGGGGAATAACGAATCGGTATTTGGGGAGAAATTCGGACAAGAGAACAATCGGATTTCTCTTTTATAGCCCTTTTTAATCTCGCTGGGAGTTAAGCATTCCACAGAACTAATTCTTTCGAATGTTCATTGGAGAAATCTAGGATTTATAGATAATGCTTTTCCAAATGAGAGACAAGCAATTAGTGAAAAGGAAACAAAGCTTCTAATCAAAACATAAAAGTGAAGAGGAAATTTTCCCCCGGAGTTTGGTGAGAAAAGTATTTTATGCTTGTTATGGCGAATTGGGAATTTTACTACTACATCTTTGCCGACCGAACTATTGAGCAGCATTTCTCAAACTGTGGGGCACAAGCCCCTAGCGGGACGTGATAACTCTACAAGGGGGCGAGAGCATATTGAAAAGTCGAAAATAAAAGTTTTTTTTTTTAATTATTAATTTTCTGAAAGTAAGCAAACAAAAACATTCTGACAAAATAAAAAATAAAATACACATTTAAATTGATATAATACAAGTATAAATGTATCAATACACCACGATTATTTTATAATTAATTTAACAATACTAAGTTAAGAACAAGTTTAATAATTACCAGTGATCCCATGGGCTTGTCATACATAAATTTACATACAAAAATTAACTTTTATATAAATAATTTATACTATTTATAATTAATTCCTCAACTGCTGATTAAAAGTTACGCAATTCACTCCCCAATGCAACCGTTTACGTTGGCAAGCATATGTGATGTATTGGGGTGAGGGAGGAATAATAATAAATAAATCCTCTCAATTAAGTAAATATTTCGCAAACACTATCACGGTCCTTTTATAGCATTCCAAAGCTTTCGGAATAATTTTATGGATAGCAGTGCACAGAAAAGATCGTACTTCGGAAAGACGTATATATACGGGGCAATTAACGTTTTGGCTGAGCAATACATTTATACACTGCTGGCCACCGTAAATTCAACACCCTGAAGGAAGCACGCAAATAACATGAAATTTACAACATGCATTAGCGGAGGTGAGATATGCAAATGATTAGAATTTCAGCGCAGACACACATCACGCACGCCTGCCACCTCAAAGCGCTATATAAGGCTTGGAGATTTCGACGATTTCAAGTTCGGCAATTGTGTTTGTCTTGTGGCTTTTTCAAAAAAAGATCCGTTATGTCTCGTAGAAAACAGCGCTCAGCGTTTGATCAAGTATCCGAGTTCGACAGAGGAAGGATAGTGACCTACCGAGATTGTGGATTATCTTTCAGGGAAATCGGTAGTCGTGTTGGACGAAACCAAACTACTGTAATGCGGATATGTGACCGTTGAATGCAGGAGGGTACGACGGACTGACGTGGTCGATCGCATCCACCTCAGTGCACCACTTCACGTGAGGACAGGCAAATTGTGCGCATGGCAGTGACGAATTGCTCAGTCACATCAAGAACCATAGCACAGCACATTGAGTCTATAACGCATCATTCAGTGTCTGCGCGTACCATTCAACGCCATTTACAACAGAGTGGTCTGTCCGCAATACGTCCATTGCTTGGTCTACCCTTGATGCAGAACCACAGACGTCTCCGTCGCCAATGGTGCGATGAAAGAAGGATGTGGGCGGCAGAATGGAATGAAGTTGTCTTTACTGACGAGTCACGCATCTGTCTGCAACACCACGATGGTCGGATTCGAATCTGGAGACACCATGGAGAGAGGATGCTGAACAGCTGCGTTATGCACCACCACACTGGTCCTGCACCTGGTATTATGGTATGGGGAGGTATTGGATATCATTCTCGCACTCCTCTAGTACGCATTGCAGTACTTTAAACAACCAGCGCTACATCTCCGAGGTGTTGGAGCCAGTTGTCCTTCCTTGCCTTCAGGGCTTGGCCACAGCCATATTTCAACAGGATAATGCGCGACCACACGTGGCACGCATTGTCCAAAGGTTCTTCGTCAATCATTAGATTGAATTGCTTTCCTGACCGGCTCGCTCTCCGGATCTTTCACCGATAGAAAACATGTGGTCCATGGTTGCTCAACGATTGACCCAGATTACATCCCCAGCTGCCACACCAGATCAACTTTGGCAACGTGTGGAAGCTGATTGGTCTGCTGTACCCCAAGAACACATCCAAAGTCTCTTTCAATCAATGCCGAGGCGTGTGGTAGCGGTGATCTCCAACAATGGCGGCTACTCTGGCACCTGATTCTGGCAGGAACCACACTTCATAGAAGTCTATAAATTTAATCATTTGATACTTGGTCAACATGTTATCTACAAAATAAATTTTTTGTGCTATCTCTTGTCTTTCTTGGTGTTGCATTTACGGTGGTCAGCAGTGTATACGCCAGTGGCCCTTAAGAGGTTAAAATCCTATTGTAGCAACAATACATAGTTATTGTACGAAAGGAGGGGGGAGGGGGTACGACGAAAATTATGATTGAATATTGGGTCGCAAATATTGAAAGTTTGAGAAGCACTGCTATAGAGTCTATCACAGAAAAAAAAACGCTATTGGCGCCATTTCTTTGCCTGTCACTAAGAGTGGAGGTTAATCTGAGATTTTATCACAGAGTAGACAATTTTTTTTAACGCTTTTTTCACTCCAGAGAAAACATGACATCTATTTGTCAAGTCTATATCACTAATAAATGTTAAGTTTAGTTGTATCGATTTTGCATTACCACAAGTTTAATAGTAAAACTGTCAACTGTGTTAGTATATTGCTGAATTTTTTTCAAAAAGTTTACATGGTTTTTTTATTGCTTTTGCTATGATAAACATCGAAATAGCTTTTTAAATATTCTCGTCTGTAATTTATTTTTATACAAAAACAGAATAATAGTGCACGTCAATGGAAAGATTATTTTTTAAATAACACAATCTATATTTAAGTTGTGAATATTTCCAATTATTCATGAATTTTACGGGAGGGGTGAATAAGTCAACAATTCGACATTTTTTATCGATTCTCTGAAAGACTGGGCTTTTTCACGAGGTATTCTAAAAGCGTGTTTGTTTTTCAGTTGCATCTGTTACCGTCTACGAAAAGTAAACTATCATCAAACGATTATTTTTCATTCTGTCTGAATTCTGTGAATAACCAGCATTTTCCTGTGATGTTTTGAACGCAAAAAAATAATAACCATCTATGCTCTTAAGTTCGAAGTCTGTCATTCACAAAAAATACTGATTGAATTGAAGCAAACAATGTATTGAATTCAGTCAATGTATAACGCACATACTTTTCTTTCTTAAAACAGTTACTTTATTTACTAAGAATACATTTTGAAAATTGATTCGTTGCTAAAAAGAGTGTAAAAAAAAATTTTTTTTTTTAGATATATACGAAATGAATAATTTAACAGTAAAAAAAAAAATCTTTTTGAACTGAAAACTTTTTTTTAATAATCTGATTTTCTTCTCTTTTGCTTCTAAGTAAATGTTTTAAAACTCGCAAAAACTTCGAAAAGAGTTTCGGAATGATAGAAAATCAGCTCAAAATATAAAATTTCGTACGTTACATCTAAGTATATCAGAGTAAAATGTGCAGATGAATAACTCTATGAAATACTTTAATTGTGTGCACGATATTGTTTCTCAGCTTCTGTGTAATATTTTATTCACAAACTCTAAAGGCCGGGCATGTATTTGGAGCAATTTTTCTTTAAACCAACCATTGCGAGAAATTTTTACTCAATTGCCATAGCAACGGCTTCGAACAACTTCTTGCTAGTGTGCTGAAAAATTGTTCAAAAAAAAATTGCTCTAAATTTCAGCCAATAGGGTACTTTGTCTCCTACGCGAAAACAAGATGACAGCCTCGTCTTCGACAAGCGCAGTATGAGGAATATACGTATTAAAAAGGAATGAAATGATGGAGAACACTTTGATTGACGAAAGGGAAAAATTTCCATACCTATGAAATCCAAAAAAACCTCCATTTCCCCCCAAAAAAATTTTAAAATTAGAGCTAGCGTGCAGCCATGCAAGAGGTGAGTGATTTTTCAATGTGAAGATTGAGCGTGACTGACGTCAGAACATGTCGTTTTGTTTACGGCAACCCCTCCCCCTCTGCTGCTTCAAAAAATTGGGCGAAACGGTTGCTCGAAAAATGTGTGTGTGATAAGGCCTTTAAAACCTAGAAAGGAAATCATGTTGACTCACATTTATATTTTCATTAAATTAAAAACAATGTTTTTCAAAAATGGGTTTAAAAATTATTCTCGTAAAAAATTCTGGTTTCACAAACCATTAGAATAAATCACAATGCTCTTTTTTATTCAAGGGAACTCTTGATATTGAAAAACGCCACGTGTGATGTTTTCCCTACAGTGGGGCTCTCCTTGTGGGAAAGTTGGGACTTACAAGGAAAGTTCCCTTCCCAGCGTGAGTTTAAAAAACATTTTTGGCAACCATAGAAGAAAAAACCAGGTTTACCAGATTGATGATATTTTTGCCCTTGGTAACAAATTTCGTGAAGGATACGATATTGCCAAGGAATCATCGAAAATGCTCTAGGATCGGACTTTTTAGAAATTTCCATGATGTTATACTGTAATGTCCTAGTGTTTTCAATTGATGAAACTTCAATGATGTTTAATTGTTTATTTACACACACACAGAAATAGGACACTCACATACACCAAAAATTGACACTTTTTACACGTTTTTAAATACTGAATCTTTTGAACTCGTTGAGACTTTTAGAGAGAGAAAAAGAAATGGCACAGGGTGGCCTCCAGCAGATACAAAACTTTCACGCAAAGATCTCTGGTAGAGCTCACAGATTTCTCTTGGAAGGACAATCACTGCATTATCTCTTCATAAAGCTCACTGGTGGAGCTTAACACATTCTCTCGTTGCGAGATAATCCTCGGAAAAATATCTCCACACTAAGCTCACGGGTGGAGCTAGAAAAAACGACGACCTCTCTCGTCGAGAGGTAAACACCGAACTCTCTGGCGTGGCACTTGCGCAAGTGCAGTACCTCGAATCAGTCCGCGTTGTCACCTTGAGTTTCAGAATGGGTCTAGAGTTCGTTACAATACATATAAATTTCAGAAGTCTGCGTTCATTACGATAGGAAAGAAATTTTATCTCTGTCTGAGATCCTGCTAATAAAACCGTTTAGAGAACCGTTTATGGATCGTTGTAAAGCTTGATTATAACGAGTGCTATTTGCACTATTGAAAATAATATATTATAATATTTCTTTGAGTGTACTCGTCGATTCGTCATCATGTAGTCATCTGGTCGGCCTTGTTCATCAATAAATCTTTTATTTTGCAAATAATTGTTGTCGTCACAACTGCTTTCTCCCTAACAAATCTGTAGCAATATCATCACCTTTTGAGAATTTCGAACTTTTAAAACGAGTTTAAGGAAATAACCTCCACTTTAGCGGATTAGTATAAAGTAATCAATTTATAATTGTCTCTTGTCAAATTTACTACTTAAATTTTAGTCACTTTCAGTTCTGAGGATTTTCTGATTCATTTATGTTTCTCAAGATATCTAGCTCTCATAGTGATTTTAAAGAGCACAATAAACACTAATTGAAACAAAATTTAGTCTATAAATTATAAATAAATATTTCTATGTACGAGGTGTGACACAAAAAAGAGACTGGTCCAATGAAACTTTGTACTTACAGAATCAGTTCTCCGTGACTTTGGCGTAACGGAAAATATTAGGGCCCCCCTGCAAAGGCAGGTTTTGGGCTCCAAGCCGGATCTTACAAAGGATACGTACTTTGGCGTCAGTCAGACTTTGAGCCCCCTAGAACCCTGCCCCCTCCGCAATGCGGGGTGTACGTTATGCCACGGCTCCGTGTCAGTATCACCTTCAAAGTAGTTCCCTCCAGCATTCACTCAATACTGCATTTGGTGCTACCGTCGCTGGTAACAGTTTTGCAACGAGGTTTTTGGAAGTCCCTTTAGGAGATTTTCTGTTTTTGCCTGAACCTCTTCAGCTGAGGCAAAATGGGTTCCCTTTAAGCAAGAAATAAAAAATAATTAAAAAAAAGTCGAATGGGGCCAAATCAGGTGAATAAGGAGGACGTATCGTCACAGTACTCGTAATGTTTTTGCTGGTCAGAAACTGCTTAACAGATGGGGACGTGTGAGCGGGTGCATTGTCTTGGTGCAACAGCCATCCATCACTCCCCAATCCTGGCCTTTTTTTTTTTTTTTCCTAATTTTTTTACGGTGTCTTTTTGTACTTCGATGTAATAGTGTTTATTAACAGTCTGACCACTGATGTGATTGGGAACCCACTCATATATCCCGAATTTTTGTTATGCTTTGGTCTGTAATCGCTGACCTTAGACGCCCAGCAGGTTCATTATCTTCAACACTTTATCTTCCACACTGACCCTTCCCCCTGAAAACCTCTTATACCATTCAAACACATGTGCAGCAGACAAATTTTCATCTCCATAAGCCTCGGTTAATGTTTGAAATGTCTTCGTGGCTGATTTCTTAAGTTTCACAAGAAACGTGATGTTGATTCGACATTTTTCCTGAAGAATGCAGTTGCACGTGTTCACTCAATGACGCAGTTCTCCCAACTGGCGTGATCGATTTTTGCGAAACTCGCCACATGGATGGAGGAGGTATGTGGAAGGACGTTATCGAAGCAGTTATTGCCAACTCCACTCTTTTTTCAAGCTACACACTTAGTCTCTTTTTTTTTTCGAAACACCTTGCATTTTCTTAAAAATAAAAAATAAATCGATCGTCAATTTGAATCAAATAATGCATTTCACGTATTTTAGGATTTATTTAAAATATATAAAAAATATTTTGTTTAATTAATCCTCTCAAATGTAGCGTATGTAGTGTCTTAGAATTTCCTAAATATACATTCCAGGATTGATAAATAATTATTACTATATTCTTGCAAGGTTTTTAGAGACACAATTTTATTTTTATTTTATCAGTGATAAGAATTGTTAAAATTTATCTTCAGAATAAGCAGTAGAAACTGAATTCCAATTCGTATACGGCAAAAAAATTTAATTAACATTTTTGAAAGAAAATATTTATATATAGAGAGAAAATAAAAAATTAACTCCTTATGTTCAAAATTGCCTAAATTTTAAATAAATGGACATTTTTTAAATTTTTTATTTCAATTATATATATTTTACTGCCTGTGATAAAACCATAAAAGAATTTTTGTTAAAATTACTTATGCTAATAATACTTTTTATTGCATAAATAACCGTTATATCAAATGTGTTCTGTAGATTGAATCCTGGAATTCAAGATAAGGTAAAAATAATTAAGTTTCCGAGATCAAATATTCATTAGAAAGCTTGCTTTTGATATCACGAACATGAAAAAAAAATTCTTTTCATTTTACTTCGTTGGAAAATTTCCGCAAACGATAAATTATGCAGCCATTTTTTGTTTAATTACTTTCATCGAAGGCATACATCTGCTGATTTATTCAAGAATGAAATAATAATATCTCTCAATGCCAGATTGCTGTCGGTTAGAACATAAAAGAGCGGGAATCATCATTTCATTTCAGTTGATAGAATCTTCATCCAGAGAAAATTTCTGATTCGATTCTGAAGTAGGAACGAAAATTATTTCATTCAATTGAGCCTAGCGTGTGACTGTTTTAAATCTTTCCGCTTAATATCATTTCCCGTATTTTAAGAAGATAAAATATTCTCAAGAGAGAATGTCTGGATGGGATTTATTCTCAAAGAATTTTAAATCGCTTATCATTCTAAAAATAGACTCGATTTTACGATTCCGAGGTTTAAGCTTCTTCATAAATCACGGATTATTAATAACTACCGTGTTTCATTCCAGTGCTAGAGAGATTCGAATGAACGTGATAGAGATAGGGAAATGTGCTGAATTATTTTCAATTAATTTTACACCAAGTGTTTTGTCTTTACATAGTGCTAGCCATTTTACCAGCCCAGCTTTTTGCTCGCAGTGAGGACTTTTACTTAATTTCTCATTAAACATATTAATTAATAAGTTTAATGAGGATTTACTTAAAAAACATATTTATTTTGTGAGAATACACAAACTTTATAAGGAATTATTATTCCTTCTTCCCTCTAACCCGGCTAGATGTGTATGAGGAACTAAATGATCAGACGACAGGATGAACTCAAATTATTTATTTATCTCTATATTTAACACAGACACAAATCACACTCTTATTAAGATAAATTTGATCAATTAGAGCCCGAAGGTGAGACAAGGTAGCGTGGGGACAATATCTACGATCATGAGAAGCTATCTTGACGATAAGTTATACAAAGCTTGATTTAAGAAGCTTGTTAATGATTTAACTCTCTAACTTCTATTTAAACTAAAATTACAGAACCTGAATTCTTGCAATCCTTTCAGCTATTCGACGTAGCCTTGAACACTAATAGTTGACTTCAGCACTTCTTAGAGATTCCAACTTCCCACGTTGTACACTGTTTATGTATACATATTACATTCGGATTGCTAGCTTCTCATTAATTCAATTCGCCTCCGAGCTATCCTCACATCACTAATCTTCAATTCTCACTTAACTAACTTCGATTCTCTCACTTCATTAACTTCTTAAAACTCGCGGATACAGAATATATATTTTAAACTTAATTTGCATAATCACGTTTTCTTGTCTTCAGTGAAAGTTGGTTGAAAGAATTCTTGCACCAAAAGAATCCTCAAGGAGTTCGTGAGAGGACGCGTATAGATCCGTCATAACTTCGTAATTTAGAAAATTTTTAATATGCGTCAATGGCGTAGCGAGCTTTCCAAAGGCTCTGGGCGAAAAAAACACGAGGACCGTATTTTGATTGTGTTTTATCATGTAAACAAAGCAAAAATATACTAGTATTTTAAATATACAAAGCTACTTTAACATCAGTTCTTTATCGTGCTCTGTAGAACATAAGAAAGCAAAGCTAATTACTACTTATATGTATGTGCATGAGTTTTCTTGTGTGAACTTTAGTGATTACTCAGGTACGATTCGACACGCGATAGATAGGAAATGATACAAAAAACATGCATGAACAAGAAAATATAATACAATATTAATATAATTATTTTTTTTTAAAAATACCCCTGTGAAAGAACAGAAGAGGGGGACAAACTTACATCAATCCATTGCTGGTGCATAATTGCGAAATATTGAAACAGGAAAATAGCTTTTTACGAATCATATTGTTACTAAAATTAAAATGACCTAGAATAAATAGCTTCCTGTGTAGGTATGGTATTTTAAGATGCATGGTAAGATTTTCCATGGAAAATGGAGCTTATTTTCAGAATAACAGTTAGAAAAATGAAAAAATTTTAAAAATAATACAAACTTTTCAACAAGAAAAGATCGCAAGACTATACAAACAAAGGAAAGAACTTAGAAGGAATTCCCTCTAATTCGAAATTACTTCCAACTGCGTTGCCCTGATTATAATTATGTTGCAACCTTTTATATTTTTCTCTGAAGTATGGGAAAAATTATTTCAAGTTCGGTTTTTGATTTATAGTTTTATCATGTATTAATTTTGCATCCTTTAAAGATATTTCTTAAAATAAAAGTATACAGCGTAAAATATAACTATTTCTTCAACAAAAATTTTCAAAAATTTAAAATTGTAAATATGTAATGTATTTTTAAAATACATTACATATTTACAAAATTTAATTTATTATTTTAATATTTATTAAAATAAGATATAGACAACATAAAATATAAGTATTTCCCTTCATTATAATTAAATAAAAAGATAAATAAAAATTTTAATGCTAACCTAGTGCTTGCACCGCTCTACTTTCATACCGCAAAATCAGGGGATGTGTGGCGGTCAGTTGGGCACGATTCGGAGCACTCAGTTGCCAAATAATTTCTTTCTTCAAATATTTTTCTTATGAGAAAAGAATTTTTACTCAGATATGTAGAACCCACAGCGGAATGCAGAGTATACATGCAATTTTCTCTCTTCAAACTACTAAATCTCTACAGAAATGACATTCAATAATTTACAAAACAGCTGTAAATTTATCTTTAGAGTTAATTATCTTTCAGATTTTTTCGTAATTCTTAAAAGACCATAATTCTGAAGATGTTTGTCAAGCATACCATCTTCCAATTGACAAATTTGTAGAGTACTGAAGCGTGCTACTGAGAATTATACCACGTGCCACATGTGGCACGCGTGCCATAAGTTGCTGTCCTCTGTTCTAAATCATCAATTTGTAATGAAGTATTATTCCTTCTTCCCTCTAACCCGGGTAGATGTGTGGGAAGAACTAATTGATCAGACGATATGATTCACTACAATTGTTTATTTGTCACAATATTCAACACAGACACAATAATGATCCAATTAAAATAAGTTTGATCAAAAACTAGAGCGCGAAGGTGAGACTAGATAGCGTGCGGATGATATTTACGGACATTCAATTATATTCCTGCAATAACTTATGTAAGATTGTGTTTACCTAGGACGCGCATTAACAATTTGAGTATCTAACTTCTATTTAAATAATGAGCACAGTACCAGAACTCTTATAATTCTTTATCCTTTGGACAAGGCCTTGAACAATAATATTTTACTTCAACCCTTCTTAGAGATTCCAATTTCACACGCCCTACACTGTTTACGTTCTACAGCCGGATTTTTGGCTTCTCATTAATTCACTTCACATCCGAGCTATCCTCACTTCATAAAAACTTCAATTCTCACTTTAATAATCTTAGATTCTCACTTCACTAACTCTTAACACTCGCGAATACAGAATATATATATTAAACCTAATTTACATAATCACGTTTTCTTACCTTCTGTGAAAGTTGGTTGAAATAATCCTTTCCCTATACGAATCCCCTAGGAGTTAGTTAGAGGACGCATATAGATCCGTCACAAACTTACATTTAATGTTCCAATTTTAACACAGTATTCTGATGTAGAAAAACGTAAATATTAGGCTTAATTTATTACGAAATGTTATGAGTATGAATCAAAACTTCGTATACAAAAATATCAACAAATAACTGCAGTCAAGGAATATAAAATATCGTTAAGTCTTTTTTAAAAGAAAAACTCTTGTTTGGTGTCTGAAATTTATTTTCTATCAAAAGTCACACTTTCATGGTCATTCTAAAAGTGCATCGAATGCTTCTTCTACTCTTTTACGTTTGACTGAAAAATCATTTATAATGTTACTACTATCAGGATTTTTGTCCTTTCTGACAGAGACTCAAGTTTCATAGTTCATTCTGAGAAAAAAAGAAAGAAATAAAAAAAAAAAAGACTAACTTAATCTGACTTATTTTGGTATCAGGAATTCTAGAAAAATAATACCTCTGCGAGAAAAACGGATACATACAGTTTGGAAGCATAAAAGAAATATTCCTTTTTCCGGAGCATTTCTTTTATTTTGTTTGCTGAAAGGAGTTCTTCCATCTTTAATGGGGGGGGGGGGGGGTAAAAGTATAATGAAACGGAAGCGCCTGCATTTTTCAGTAAATTTTATTTTTATATGGTTTATATGTTCTGCTGTTGGTAGAGGATAATGCGCGTGAAATAAAAAAAAGATAAATATCCTAATTAAATTAAGGTACCATAGCTTGGAAATGGTATACACGAGGTATGATCAGAAAAAAAAGGTTACAAGGCGCAGAATTTGAAAACTACATATTGTGGGGAAATTTTGTTTCCCCAGAGTGGAGACAAATGACGCTACTTGCTATACAGCTGGTTTTTGGGTAGGTAGTGAAAGTTCTCAGACGGTTCAGGACGATTGAAATGTCAAAAGCTTATGAAATTGGTCTGATTTGGAAGTACGAGCCGTGATTCGATTTTAATGGGCAAAGAATGTGCCCGCATCTGATATTCACAGTCAAATCATGGAAGTTTAAGGTAAAAAACCAATGAGCAGACAATATGTAGAGAAATGGTGTCACTCTTTTCAATCAGGCAGACAAATGTCGAAAACAGCAATATGGCAGGGAGCGGAAGGCCAAGTTCTTCAACGACAGAAATAAACACGACACGAATTGAAGAAATGATTCAAAATGATCGAAGGGGAACTCTGAGGAAAATCTCGTCAGAGCTGGGACTGAGCTACAGTAGCGTGCAGCATATCGTTTCTGATGTGCTGCGATATTCCAAGACAGTGATGTGAAATCATCCGTCGAGACCTGGCGCAATGAACAGGGATCTGATTTCTACCTAGTACGGGTTAAACAAGTTGGTTCTGCGTTCTGATAAATACCTAAATAGACTTGGTGATTATATCGAAAAGTGATAGGCACGTATGCCTCTTAATTCCCTTTTGTATTTTCTGTCTATTGTTAATAAATATTTCTTTATTCGACTTCCAACCTTTTTATCTGACCACCCCTCGTATGTTCATTTCCCTTGCATCTAAATGAAAAAACTCGTTCAATATGAACGGATAATAAATTTACGAATTGTGATGTAAGTTAAAAGCATAACGCTTTCAAGTGTTCTCTAATTCAACCACACTAGAGTTACAATAGGATGTGCTGGCAGCTAATGTTCACAATTAGTCATTTAGAACTCGAAATTAGAAGGATTGATGCTTGGCGCTAACATGAACTACTATAAATCTAAATCAACCCAACTGAACCAGAGAAATATTCTTTCTTTTTTTTGGCTAGTTAATAACTGCTTTTGCCATTAGCTTAACTTACGGTATCCGGCTACCCTCAAATTGTGAATTTTCCCAAAAATTAACAAATTTGTTTTATGACTTCATTTTATAGGCCATCTTATTAGCTTTATAAAAACACCAAGTTCATTATTTTCTGCTCACTAGAACAAAAGCTACAAGTGTTATAGTAAAAGCAGATGCCATTATTTTAAACAAGATGTCATACTTTAAAACGAGTTTTACTCGAAATGTGTTTTTTAAATGCTCAACGGGGGCAGTGATTTCTAAAAAAGTTTCGAAAATAATGAACTTGAAAATTTTTTGTGTATGTTCTGTATAATAACAGAAGTGTTTTAACCTTCAGATTTATCAATTACTGTTTCATTACAAAATTTACATTCCTTATGTTAATATAATCACTGTTTTTAAGCAATTTCGTATAATAACTAAGATAAAGTGTTCTAGTTTTTGTAAAAATTAAAATATCTCTTATCTTGAAGGTCATTTCAAAAATGAATAACATAGCAATACATCAGAATTGAAAATTTGTTCATAAACTTTTGGTACAGAATGGGCCACGTTTATGCTATTTTTTTGTAAATTTTTACCCATTTTAGTAATAATAATTTATTTTTCCCTTCTTAATTTTAGCATATTTTTTCTTAAAATGTACTAAATAAACAAAACAATCCTAAAAACAAACAAACAAAAATTCCCATAACTCTATTTTTTTTTAAAAAGTCTCAAGTAGTCGGATACGTTAAGAATTACAGTTATTGTCCTTTCGCCGTTGATTACGAACATCTAAATTTCTATTATGTATTCTAAATTTCTATTTCTGTTGTAATACCTCGACTTACATCAACCTGGAGTTACGCGATTTTCAAATCTCGTCTATTTGTCTTTTGTTTGAGGTGGATGGGGGATGCTAAAATTGGCAAAGCGACTGAAGAAGTTGATCTTGTCAGGCAAATAAATTTAGAAGTGAATAGTGTTTTCGTTCAAGAACTGCTGCTGGATTCCCGCACTCAGAAGCTGACAATTGATGAGGCTCGTTGAAATGCATGAGCAAGAGCAAAACTGAAGAACTTGAGTCTTTAGAACCCAGTTCAATCAGAAGATCGAATGAAGGCTAGGAATTTGACAGAATGCCTCACTTTAGTTGAAAAAGGACTACAAATTTTAGAAAACATAGACATCAACAATAAGCTTTTTTCTCAATGAAACAAGGAATAAAAAAATATTTGCATGCAAAGAGGAAATTTTGCGGCTGGCAAAATATTTGAACCGTCAGACTACCTTGTTCAATTTTATGAAAAGTTCTATATCAAAATAACTTCGGTTTGTATTTGTGTTATCTAAGATGCTATTGGACATTTTTTTTTCTAAATTATTATTTTCTTTCGTCTCCGGCCCCAAATAAAAATAATTTATATCATTGCTTCTCAAACTTCCAATATCTGTGACCCAATATTCAGTCATAATTTTCATCGCCCCTCTTCATACAATAACTACGTATTGAATTCATTAATACTATACTTTGATGCTGAAGTTATAATACGGCTTAAACATATTAAGGGCGTATATAAACGTCTCTATCAGCCAAAGCTTTGTTTCCCCTGGACATATATATACGTCTTTCCGAAGTACGATCTTTTCTGTGCACTGCTATTCATAAAATTATTCCGAAGGCAATGGAATGCAAATATAAGGGACTTGACAGTGTTTGTGCAAAGGATTTACTTATTTCAGAGGATTTGCTTATTTATTCTTTTTCTCCCCCCCCCCAATACATTACATACGCTCGCCTACGATAGTATTGGGGAGTTAATTGTTTAAATTTTAGTCAAGAGATTAGTTATAAACCGTACAAATAAACAAGATAAGTGTTAATTTTTGTATACAAGTATTTGTATACAATTTTTTGTATATGACAAAATCATGGGGTCACTGGTAATTATTAAACTTGTTCTTAACTTAGTATTGCTAAATTAATTATAAAATACATTGTGCAGTACTGATACATTTATAAGTGCATTATATCAGTGTAAATGTGTCTTTTATTTTTTATTAAGTCAGAATGTATTTTGTTTGTTTATTTCAGTAAATTAGTAATTTTCTTAAATAATCTTTAGTTTTCGACTCTTCAATATGCTCACACCTTCCTCGTAGAGTTAGCGTGTCCCACAGCTTGTGAAACGCTGATTTATATGCATTTATATACGAAGGCATGCCCCGACTTATTTCTCGATTATTTTTCAGTCCCATCTGCGACTTACGAAATCATCATGATTTCAAAGCTTCCTTGGCGATGTTGGCACACACTTGCAGCTTGGCGACAAAATACGTTTCCGCGCATGCGCTCTGCTCCCGTATCACATAGCGGTAGTTTGGAAACTTGACAAAATGGAATTCCAGCAGGAAATAATACAAAAAAATTATATTGTATCTCAATTACAGGAATTTTATCCTTACTGTATTGAAGATACGGACAAATCTACACCCGAACAGATCGTGTTAAGAACAAATCTTCAAAATGAAGAAGAAGCCGAAAATTTCAAAAAACACTATTCTGCGATTTCAAACACCAATTGGATTGTTTACAACTACAATCCAAATCCACAAAAGTAATTATAATTTTTCACCTCATTTATCTTTATAACTCATTTTTATGATTTACGAATAGACTGACTAAATATTTATAGATAGACAATGCACAAAATCGAATTTAAATTTACCATATGCTTTCACACATTGTTTAACTTTTTCATGCTTGGTGGTACATACTATATCGTACCACCAATTGTTATTCGTTTATTGTGTAGTGGTACATAAAACTTATCACTTGTTTGAATTCTTCAAAAATTGATGCTAGATGGTATATTCTCTGAAGCATTACAGAGGACAACTCCTAGCAGTTACTCAAGTTTCCAACAGCTGTTAGAAGCTAATTGTATGCAATGGGAATGCAGTAGTTCATTCTTTGATCAGCTTTGAGTCTGTTGAATGGTATGTTTTCGAAGTGACTGTGTTGTGTACTTTTAAGTGTAAATGAAAGTGATGCTTGTGATATTTTTGATACAAATCAGGTAAGTACATATATTATGTAACTAATTAAATTAATATTACAATAATTAGTACCTCACATGTGCATTACTAGTATGAAAATATGAGAGTCCAAAAAATATACCACCATGCCATTGAAGGCCATCCTCTTTACAAATACAAAATACATTCTGCTTATTCTTTCACAATAAAGGACATATTTATTGTGCCAGATAGATTTCCTGTAAGTTACATTTTTTAAAAATAATAATATTTATTAAATAAATGTACATACAAGATTACACAAATGTCATGAATGAGCTATAGCTCGTGTTCAGGAAAAAATAAATGTGACTAATACACTTCTTATATATGCTGGCTAACACTAACTAAAAACTAAGTAAAATAAATTAATGTATAGTATAGAATATTTAAAATTAAATCTAACAAGGTAAATTGGTACTAAACTAAAATTAAGCTTACAACATTAGATTAGGAAAAACTGAAAATGTTTTAATATGTGAATGAATAACAGCATAAGAAGAAGAAGCAAGTTTATTTGTTTTCCTACTATAAAATAAGAGAATGGATGAGATATGTCTGCAAAGTTCCATTGTGCCTAGGGAAGAAAAAACCTTATTTCCAGAACTATCATGCTCCTTAAAGTGTGGTGGTACTAAATATGTACCACCAATTTTTTTAAGACTTTGGATATCTTTTATTTGAAAAAGTGTTTAATATTATTAATATGTGCCAGCTTTTGTTCAATAAGTATAGTTATGTGAGGTTTACCTAAAATATTTGTAATTATTTCCCTCTAGTGCATTATTTTTGTCAACAATTTAGCACATGAAAGAGTGAAATCTCTCGATGAAAAGTTAACAGTATGATGTTGAGAGAAAAATCTTGTGATAAATTTACATTATAGTGAAATGGTAACAAAAAATTCTTAACAAAAATGCCAGTTTTTAAATATTTTTTTGTGCAGTTTTTTATGGTAATAGAAGTGTTTTGATTTCTATGTAATTTTTTAATACATTAAAAAATAGCTAATTTACTTTTGAAAGTACATCTTTAATAGCTAAAAAAAGGGAAATTTATTAGTTCTGGAAGCAAGTCAAATTATTTTTATCATTTATCAGGAGAAAAAGAATCAAAATATTGAAGAATTTAATATTAATTTTTGCTAGTTTGAAACTTTATATTTGCTGAATGTTATAAATTTTAATAACATATATTTATCTATGTTAGGAAAAGTTTATTAAATTGACTAAAAAGATATATATTTTTAATTATGTGGCAGCTCTGAATAAATTTCTGTATTTCAGATTTGTATTTTCTAAAACTTGGCTTTGCCATCATTCAAAACGACACAAACGAATTGCGAAAAGAAATGCTGACTGTAAAGCCAAACTCAGTATTGTTATCAAAAAAATAACCAAGGCCACAAAAAAGACGGATAAATATTTGAAATATGATATGCCATTGGTACGTGAAGTTAAAATATCATTACTTCATACTCATAATACTACATCAGCAGAAACTTTAAGGATGCTAAGAGTTTATGATGAGGTAATTTATTTTTAATTTAACAAAAATAGTATGGTCTTAAAAAAATAGCAATAGTACTATATTAATAATGCTGTATCAATTTTTTTAGGTTCGTCAACAGTTTTACCAATACTTTTCCGATGGGATGTCACCAATTGAAGCCATTCGTTTTCATGAAAACAAATTTTTGTTAGAAGATAATTTCATGGGTTTAGCTAATGCTTCATTAAATTCTACTCATAATCAAATATATTACTTACATGAATGTTGGAGGGATACTAACTTAGGCAGTTTAATTAATCCATTTGACAAACTAAAAGAAAAAGCTCCATTTTATGAATCAATAGGTAAATTTTAGTTTGGTTTATTCTGACATGCAGATTGTTTATTGTAAATGTTTTATCTCTGTTTTTGTTGCTTTACAGAATGTTCTTGTATTTTTCAAGCAGAGTATTTGCTTAACATATTTGCAATGATTTTAAATAAACACTTATAGAAAATATTGCAAGATTCTAAAATTAAAATTCATTCTTTTTTTGTTTTAAAAATGTTGTTTAAATCGTAATATGATTAGTCAATTTTTATTTGACTTAACTAATTTTTTGTGGGGGGGGGGGGGGAGTATCTGTATATTTTTTTAAACAATCTGTTGCATTATTTATCAAGTTACAATTTTTTGTGTGAATTGTTTTTTTTTTTACAATTCACAAAATTTTTCTCAGAATATCTAAAGTTAGGAGTTTTGAAAGTTACTTAATTATATGAACTGCATGTTAATAATAGGTTACAAACTTTTTAAGGTGTAACTTTAACTTATTAACAACTAGTAATCTGTTTTAAGAACATGTCTTTGAGGTAGCTAAAATATTATATTTCTAGTAAAAATAAAGCATTCATAAAAAATGTATTAAATAAATAACTTTTTTAAATGTCCCCTTTGATTTACTGCTATTTATTTATTTTCCAAGACATGTTGGAAAAATAATACTTTTATATTTTGTTTAGTGCTTCATTTTCATACTTTTGCTATTGTTTATTAATATAAAGTAATCTATCTGTATTCAGGCACAACTGTTAAATTTCATGATGATCATCTTTGGGCAGTTTTGCTTGTGACACCACTGATGAAGAGAAATCATCCTTTATCTTCATCTAAAGAAATTATTTTCATTGATTCAACTGCAAGCTGCGAGACATCATCTTCAACAATTACCATTATGTTATCAGCGACAAAAGTTGGAGCTTTGCCGCTTGCAGTTATGATTCATGCATCCAATGTATGCAGAATTACATTAATGCATTTGAATTGTTGAAAATGAACTTTCCTCAGTGTTTTGGTGGACAAGATGTAAGGAGGTTTTCAATTTTGTATTATTATTTAGTATATTTATTTAAGTGAACATTATGTAATTATCATGCATATGCTAAGCAGAAATTATATTTGTTTACGTTATATTAATTTTTGCACATGCAGATTGTTAAAATTACATTTTCACATAAATGATCTGCTTAGGAATAATTACTGTATTACATAGTAAAAGAAATAGTTCTGCTTATAGCTTTTGTTTTTCTATTGAAGGGGATAAATTATTTTTTTGTCTGGTTCTAAAAATTTCTTAATGATGGTGGCCTTAATATTTCACATTTGTTAGTTTCTGCAACTTTGTTAGAAATTATTTATAAATTTATATACTTTCTAATTTTCTTAATATTTTCACAAATCTTAAAACCACCTATATGCAATGTGTTTCAAATAACCCTTTTTATATGTGTGTGTTTGTATCCATGTATAGACTGCATTTTTATTTAAAATATAGCATCCAGATATATTCATGAGCGATGACTCTTCAGCAGAAAAAGGAGCATTGGCAGCAGTTTGGCCTGAAGCAAAGCA